>MJUU01010007.1:111393-156134 GCA_002080025.1 Modiolus philippinarum | reverse complement strand
GAGGATTTGCAAATCTATTTTTGTTGTCAGAAACTTTTTTTTTAAAAAAGAGCGCAAATGTTCAAGCATATTTCAAAGAAACCAAAAATCGTTAATCAGGCTTTGAAAAGGAAAGGAGTGTACATGTACATATAACTACAGATGCCAAGTTTTTACAAGAGTGTTTCTGACGAAAACGTGCAAAAATCAGTACCACTCCTACGGAAGCGCATTCATGACACATAAAGTAAAAAATCTCGTAAATATGAGATAATATCTCATAGTTTACAGATGTTATTTCATAATTATGAATAATTAGATAATAAGTCATTATTATGAGATATTATCTCATAATTATGAGACATTGTCTCATAAGTATGAGTTATTACCTCATAATTATGAGTTATCTAATGACTATCGATAATATCCCATAACTATAAGATAATCACCTCGTAATTATGATATTATTATTTACTTATTATGAGATGGGTTCCCATTATGACTTATTATCTCATAAGTTATGGGATAATATCTCATAATCATGATGAAACAAAAATGTTTCTTAATTGAGAGTTATAATATTGAACAAAGTATTTGCATTATATTTCAACGACACCGCATCTGATGAAGACGACTGTGTCGTTGAAATAAAATGCAAATACTTTGTTCATAATTATGAAAAAACATCTCATAATTATGAAATATATCTCAAAATTATGAGATCGTTTTTTCTATATGTGCGTTTTTTTTTAATACGTATTCATAAAAATCGATAATGGCATCCAAGTATCAACTGGTCTGTTAAGTTGTACCTATCGAAAGTAGAATACGAAGTTACATCAGTTTTTAGCTCACCTAGCCTAAAAGGCCATGTGAGCTTTTGAATCACTTTGCGTCCGTCATCCGTCCGTCTGTCCGTCAATTTCAAAAATCTTCTCCTCTGAATCAACTGGGCCAATTGTAACCAAACTTGACCCGAATCATCACCAGGGTATGCAGTTTCAAAATTATGTTAGATTAGTCCGAAGATTGAAAAACATGGCCGCTGTTACTAAAAGTAGAACATAAGGGTAAATTGCAGTTTTTTGTAAATAACTCAAAAACCGTTACAGATATCAAAAATCTGACATGATCATCATAGCAAGATGTACCTGCCATGCAATTTTGAAGAAAATCCGGAAACCCGTCTTGGAGTTATTGCCCTTTTTCCGCATAATTTTCAAAATTTTGAAATTCTTTATTATTTATTTGAAAAACTATAACAGATAGATGTCAACTTAAAATTGCAAAGATGGTCAGCATATCAAGATCTACCTACCTGGTAATTTTGACAATTTGGACAACTTTTGGATTCTGGATTTCCATATTATTTGATTTTAATGCTGCTGATGAGAGGTTACTCCTTGGTTTCCAAATATTCATATTTTTCATCTTTTATTTCAAAAACTACAGAAGATGAAGGTTAAGTGTAAATTGATAAAATGTTTGCCATGCTGTGGCGACTTCAAATTGTTCGTTGACCGTCATTTTCAAAATGGCTGAAAAAAGGCGGGGAAATTAATTCAACAATGTCCGTTTTCAATGGTTTTTGGTTTCCAAGTGGATATTGATGTTGCGACTTCAAAATGTTATGTGAAAATTGTTCGGTGACAAAATGGCCGCCAAAAAAGGCGAGAAAATTCAACATTGTCCAATTTCAATGAAATTAGTTTCCAAATAGGTATTGATGTCGCAAATTGGAACCCATGTTAAAAAATTGTATTTTGACCGCAATTTTAAAATAGCCACCAAAAAAGGCTGGAAAATTCAACATTGTCCGATTTCAATGAAATTTGGTTTCCAAGGGGATATTGGTGTCGCTACTTCAAAACCCGTTTTCAAAATTGTTTGTTGACTGCCATTTTCTAATGGCTGCCAATAAAGGCGGGAAAATTCAACATTGTCCGATTTCAATGAAATTTGGTTTCCAAATAGATATTGATGTTGTGACTTCAAAATCTGATTTGAAAATTGTTCGTTGACTGCAATTTTCAAAATGGCCGTAAAAAAAGACGGGAAAATTCAACATTGTCCGATTTCAATGAAATTTGGTTTCCAAATAAATATTGATGTGGTTACTTAAAAAAATGGTTTTAAAAAGTGCTGTTTACCGCCATTTACAAAATTATATTTCAACTTCAAAACTTGTGTCGAAAGTGGTCCTTAGCGATAATATTTTTGTCAAAAAAGCCAAACAAAGAAATATTGTAAAACACATTCAGACTTTAAATACAGTTCAAGATATTGGTGGTGTTTATAGCTAGAGACTGAAGTTCAATGTATAACTTACAATGTTAGCTTGATTGTGGCAACTGAAAGCCAGGTGAGCGATACAGGCTCGTGGGAGCCTCTGGTTTTTAGTTTAGGATACATATTTAGAGAAAAAAAAGATTTGAAATCAACATAACGTTTCCAAACATGAGTTCAAGTAAATACACATAAGCGAATCCTATCAAGAAGGTATGAAGTTATTTGTAATGGAGCAATGCTACTTGTAATTCAGAGGCTGGTGTAAAATGAACAGTTGTGTCTTTTAGTAGATTTAATGGAGAAATTTTGGCCATATAGACAACTTATCTCTTCTGTGCAGATCGAATCAAAACATTGAAAAAAATATATTTGAAGGAAGATTTTCCCCAAAAAATGTTTTATTATGATTTTCATTAAATTCGAGAGGGACCTTCCTTTGATTGTGTCCAATATTGTGCAGAAAACTTATAAAAATCTGTGAAGGTTATTTCAAGTTATCATACGACATAGAGCTTATTTTCAAAATATGCACTTTTGGTATAAATACTAAGTTTTTCCCAAAAAATTGTTTCCACATTTTCCTTAAAATGAAAAGGGACCCTCCTTTGATCGTGTCTAACAATGTGTATAAAATTTATGAAAATCTGCGAATATGATTTCAAATTATCATTCAACATTGAGCTAATTTTCAAAATATGCACTTTTTCATATAAAAACTAAGTTTTTCCCCAAAAATTGTTATAAGATTTTCCTTAAAAATGAAAGGAAGTTTCCTTTGGTCAAGTACAACCTAGATTATCAAATTCATTAAAAATCCTGTAGGCAATCAAGTAAGCGTGCGACATAGTATTAATTTTCAAAATATGCAATTTTTATACAAAAACTAAGTTTTTTTCCAAAAAATCATTTTCCGATTTTTCTCAAAAACGAAAGGGAGCTTCCTTTGATCAAGTCCAACTTTGAGTAGAAAAATCATAAAGATCCGTGCTGGCAATCTCCAGTTATCGTACGACATAGACCTAATTTTCAAAATATGCATTTTGCATATAAAAAACTAAGTTTTTACACAAAAATTGGTTTGCAATTTTTCTCAGAATCAAAATTGACTTTCTTATGATGATCTCCAGCATTTTGTTTAATATTTATAAAAATCTGTGAAGGTAATCTTAAGTTATCAGGCGACATAGAGCTAATCCCGAAATATGCATTTTTTTCACATAAAACTATTTTTTTCAAGTTATTTCCAAAAAATCATTTTCCGATTTTTCTCAAAAACGATAGGGAGTTTCTTTTGGTCAAGTCCAACTTTGAGTAAAAAAATCATAAAAATCCATGCAGGCAATCTCGAGTTATCGTACTACATAAAAAATGCTGACGGAAAGCCGGACGGAGAGACGGACGGACAGGCTGATTACTATAGGGCGCCGCCATAAGGCGGGGTCTTAATTAATCGTCGTGATTATCAATTAGAATGAGTGCCAAACAACACAGGATAATTAAACGAGTTGTGGAACTTGTTTCTGCAACGAATTTAATTCACCGCGTTGATCGATATAAGTGACATTTTTATTGATAATTATGGCGGTCGATTACACATGCTTTTAAATACAACGCACAAAATTTTTCGCTGTCGTATTATGGTATGTGACACAGTCGATGGCGTTGGCGTCGGTATCGGTGTCTGTGGACAGAATTACTATGGCTCAAGTGGATGGATCGACAATTTTTAGTATCTTGTTTCATGGCACATTCTGAAGAACAGATTTTTTGTGGCCCACCCGTTTCAGAAAAAAAGGGGCCAAAAAGGGGTTAAATTGCGAATTTCGTGTCTTTGGACAGCATAACTTAGGTTCTAGTGAGCGGATCATTTTCAAATTTTAGTATGATGTTTCTTGGCAGATTCTTAAGAACCGTTTTTTTAGGGTTTGTGGCCCGACCATTTCAGAAAAAGGGACCAAAAGGGGGTTAAATTGGGCGTTTTCATATATTTGACTGTAGAATCTTTATTATCTATCAGATTTTGATGGGGTTTCTTTCGGTGTACTTTTTAGAAAATTTCCAATCAGTAGTTTGAAACGGATTTTACATGGCATGTACCGTTTATGAGTTAATGGGCCCAAATGAGGCGAATTTCAAAATTGTTTAATTTTTTTTAATTTTAGTCCGATTTGATGCAGTTTTTTTTTTTTTTTTTTTTTTTTTTTTTTTTTTTTTTTTGCAATCGATTCCTTACGAAAAATTAAGATTGCGCGGCACCACAAGATTTTTGATAACTTGTTTCCTTTCCAAGATCTGAGGGGCCCAATTGAAGAATTGAAGAATAAGATAAACTAGAGGGTCAGAGACTAAGCCTGTATCGCTCAACTGACAAAATGCTTCTAATCAATACAAATGCTGATGACCAAACAATTTTTTAACGGCGTCTGCTGTTAATCTATGTTCTACACTGGCAGCCATGTTCAGATCCAGTTGATATTAGTAAAAATTGAAATTAGTACACTTTGTAAAGTATCTTGAATACATTTTTCCTTCATTTACTTCATAGGTTTTAAGGTAATTAAAGAAACGATTTTCAAATAGGGTTCAGTGTTAAACAGTGTTAATTGCCGGTGGGAATGTTTTTCATCGGACCGGAATTAAATGAGCAACTTAGTGGACCTTTAATACTTGTATATCATTCCAGTGCAGTAAGTGAAATTTCCTTCAATTGTTTCAAAGAAGATGATGAAAAGGATGATTTTCGTATAGGATCAAATGTAGGCAGCAGCAGACAGCCATGATTTTTATCAGACTGGAACAAAATGAGCAATCTTTGTAAAAGACCTTCCATACACCATTCCTGTATAAAATTTGATTGAATTTGCTTATTAGTGGTTTCAGAAAAGAAGGTCAAAATATGAAAAGCTAGCAGACGGACGACGACGGCAAGTGATGGCATTACCATTTGGGTCAGGTGAGTTAATGACAAATTATATTACACTTCCTTGTGAGAAAGAGTAAGGAGCTTAATTAACGATTTTTTTAATCCAATATTAATAAAAGGCTGGTCGCTTAGTTTGTTAATCCATGTTCAAAAACAAGAAAAGGCGTGTTGCTATGACCTAGAAACTGTTGCAATGGAAATTATATTGTAGAATTTCTTTATTATCTCTCTATCTGAGTAAGGAATAAAGAAACACATATCTGACTTTTCACAAGGAAAAAATAAGCAGGTAAATTTGCCGTTTTCATAATTAAATTTAAGAATAAATGCTGGTTGCTAAGGCCATAAATCTGATGCTATGAAAAAAACGTGTGATGGATTTTCTACCCTAATAGTATGAAATAAGAAAACACACGTTTGACTACATAAAAGCAATCAAATGGCTTTTGGTGGGGTATTAAATTCTAAATGAAATCCGCCCTTCTTTGTTTCCAACAACAAAATTTAAAAAACCCAATGATTTTATTGCATTTTGTTAAAACGTCAGAATTAATACTTTTCACCTCAATAAATATTCCATACATATGAATCTGCCCATTCTTTTTCCTATGGTCAAGAAAATTGGTCAAACTGAGCTTTTTCCAAACTCACCTGACAAAATGCTTCTATGCCAAGCATGTCCAAAAATTATGTCTATGACCAATGGGGTCTAATGTTTAGCTATGTTCTCCATTAGCACCTGTGTTTTTTCTGATCCTATTTAAATGAGTAATTTTTGCAAAGGACCTTCTATATATTTAGTTAAATTTGCTTGAATAGTTTCAGAGAAGATGATGAAAAGGATTGTATTCTCATAACGGGCTAATGTTAAACTATATTCTGCACTGGTGGCCATTTTTTTTTAATCTGATCTAAATGAAATGAGAAATTTTTGTAAAGTATTTTTAGTGCATCATTCCTGTAAAGTTTGGTTGAATTTGCTTCAGTGGTTTCAGAGGGGAAGATGAAAATGTAATTTTCCCACAGGGTCCAACGTTAAAACTATATTCCATGCTGGCTGCCATGTTTTTTATCGGATCGGAATGAAATGAGCAATCTTTGTTACAGACCTTTAGTGCATCAATCCTGTAAAGTTTGGTTGAGTTTGCTTCCGTAGTTTCAGAGGAGAAGATGAAAATGCAATTTTCCCATGGGGTCCAATGTTAAACCTAAGTTCCGCGCTGGTGGCCATGATTTTTGTCGTATCGGAACGAAATGAGCAGTCTTTGTAAAGGACCTTTAGTACATCATTCCTGTAAAGTTTGGTTGAATTTGGTTCAGTGGTGTCAGAGGAGAAGACGAAAATGTGATTTTTCCCTTAGGGTCCATTGTAAAACTAGGTTCCGTGCTGGTGGCCATGTTTTTTTATCAGGTCGGAACGAAATGAGCAATCTGTGTAAGGGACCTTGAGTACATCATTCCTGTAAAGTTTGGTTGAGTTTGCTTCCGTAATTTCAGAGGAAAAGATGAAAATGTGATCTTCCCATAGGGTCCAATGTTAAACCTTAGTTCCGGGCTGGCGGCCATGTTTTTTTGTTGGATCAGAAAAAAATGAGCAGTCTTTGTTATGGACCTTTAGTACATCATTTCTGTAAAGTTTGGGTGAATTTGCTTCAGTGGCTTCAGAGGAGAAGACGAAAATGTGATTTTTCCCATAGGGTCCAATGTTAAACTAGGTTCCGTGCTGGCGGCCATGTTTTTTATCAGATCGGAACGAAATGAGCAATCTGTGTAAGGGACCTTGAGTACATCTTTCCTGTAAAGTTTGGTTGAGTTTGCTTCCGTAGTTTCAGAGGAGAAGATGAAAATGTGATTTTCCCATAGGGTCCAATGTTAAACCTTAGTTCCTGGCTGGCGGCCATGTTTTTTGTTGGATCAGAACAAAATGAGCAGTCTTTGTTAAGGACCTTTAGTACATCATTCCTGTAAAGTTTGGTTGAATTTGCTTCAATGGTTTCAGAAAAGAAGATGAAAATGTGATTTTTCCCATATGGTCCAATGTTAAACTATGTTCCGTGCTGGCTGCCATGTTTCTTATCGGATCAGAATGAAATGATCAGTTTTGTTAAGGACCTTTAGTACATCATCCCTGTCAAGTTTGGTTGAATTTGCTGCAGTGGTTTCAGAGGAGAAGATGAAAATGTGATTTTTCCCATATGGTCCAATGTTAAACTATGTTCCGTGCTGGCGGCCATGTTTCTTATCGGATCAGAATGAAATGAGCAGTCTTTGTTAAGGACCTTTAGTACATCATTCTTTGTAAAGTTTAGTTGAATTTGCTTCAGTGGTTTCAGAGGAGAATTTTCCCTAAGGGTCCAATGTCAAAGCTAAGTTCCGCACTGGCGGCCAGTTTTTTTTTGTCGGATTGGGACGAAATGAGCAGTCTTTGTTAAGAACCTTTAATACATCATTCCTGTAAAGTTTGGTTGAATTTGCTACAGTGGTTTCAGAGGAGAAGAGGGAAATGTGATTTTTCCCATGGGGTCCAATGTTAAACCTAAGTTCCGCGCTGGCGGCCACGTTTTTCGTCGGATCGGAACGAAAAGAGCAATCTTCATAAAGGACCTTTAGTACATCATTCCTGTAAAGTTTGGTTGAATTTACCTCAGTGGTTTCAGAGGAGAGGATGAAAATGTGAAAAGTTAACGGACGACGGACGGACGGACGGACGGACAGACGGACGACGGATGCCAAGTGATGGCAATAGCTCACACTTACCCTTCGGGTCAGGTGAGCTAAAAATGAGAAAATGCTTATTTCTAGCATAATTCAAGATGGTGGAATTTTTTCACAGTAAGGCTTTTTCAAAATAAGATTTTACTAGAAGTAATATGCAAACTGAAAACTATATGGTATTTAAATATAATCATTGTGTTTAAACGGATTAAAATAAAAAATGTAATTTTCAGTAATTTTCCTTTTATACTTACCTATGTTTAACTTCAAAATATTATGAAATTCTGAGGGGTCATGAATCACGAAATGTTATCACCTGCCTGGATCTTACAAATAGCTGTACTTTAACTGTTACCCATTATACCCCCTTTTTTATGGGATCTTTTGCAAAGTATTGTTTTGATGAACCATAAAATTGTTCGATCAAAATCTAAATCCAGATGCTCCAAAATTCATGGAATCGTCTTCCTGGCTTTTGGTAGTCAAAACAAGAAGACCATAGTATATCTTGTCAGGAGAGTAAGGTCAGATAAATGGATACAGATATGAAAAGGATATGTCCTGTAATTATTCAAACAAAGTTTCATTTAAACTAAGGAAAATGTTCTAGACTAGATTTTCCTTTAGGGATCTGTATTCAGCTGTGGCGATCATCCTGGTGAGCAGATATAGTTACCAGGTCTGATCGGAACTGATGCAGAGTCATGTTTGGTTTAAATCCATTCACCAATCACTGAGAAAAAGATTTTTGTATGAATTCCCATGAGGTTCTGTGTTAATTTCTCTGCTGGTGTCATTTTCCATTAAATTCAGCTGAAAGGTTTCAAATGAGTTGCATTTGCAAAACTTGACAGCCGGCAGTCTCACAATACCTTTTCTAAACTTTATTTCTTTTTTCTTTGGGAGATTTCTCATTCAGAATCAAAATAGCAATGTTGCTTTCCGATCGGACAATTTGTGTTTTGTTTTGTTTTTCCGATCGGACAATTTATGTTTTGTTTTGTTTTGGTTTTTTGTTACATTAATTTATGGCGGGTATGAAAATATATTCATTTCCTTACACAGCAGAAAATACTCATCAGATACAGCATAATACCTTAAACATAAGTTGCAAGTTAGCATAACATCAAACGAAAATCGATATCTTACTGGCAGTATTCGAGGCCACGATTGACTCTATTTAATTGTGCGAAAAAAAACGTTGGTAATAATGAGGGAAGTGTAGTTGACCATTCAAAAACTAGTAAGGCAATTGTTTCGAAAAACAATTGATATGTCTTTCCCCGAACTTGTGTCATGTTTTCATTTGGCTTATTAGCAATGATAAGATATGGAGTAAATGCACACGAGACACTTTCTCTACCAATACAAGGTAAAAACAAGCAATGGAACAACGCTTTTATTGTTATGCCTTATTATTTTTTTAACAAACGCCAATTATTTCTTTTGGCAAGGACCTAAACTTTTGACCTTGACCCAGTTTTGAAGATTACTTTTCACTGAACATTATTTGCATTGAGTATCTTTTGTATCTTCAGTGGTATTATACCTATTATAAGCAAAAATCCTGACATTTGACACATAAAATCAGTTTTATTTCATTGGCTCATAAACAGACCTAGTGATTTTAGTCCAAATATTACTCTTTAGAAGATATACATATTCGCTTTTTGATTTCATCTACTTTCTGTTTTTCCAATTCTAACGTCAGAGGCGAAAGGTTAAAGTGACCAATTATATCTTTGACCTTAGCATTTTTAGGTGCTCAACATAAAACATGTTAGTTCATTGAATGTTAAAGGCTCATGACATACGTTTTAGAAAAACAAAGATGCGACAAATCTTCAAAAGCAATAACATTGAGCTGTTCACCACAGATTTCGGTTAAAATGTAACAAAGTTCCATCAACCTAACAAACGTTTAACGATTTACTTGGTATACTTTGTATACTTGATACGGTAATTTTTTACGAAAATCCCCATCATCGCTAGCCAACGGTTACGATGCCCCCTCATATCTTCTACCCTGTTAGACCTAGCCATATTTTTGGAGACATAACATTGTAAAAAATAAAGATCATTTATGACATCTAATAATTTGACAATTGAAAATATATACCAATTATGGGAAATGAAACCTTAAAAGTAAAGAAACAGCACAAATCGTGAGTATTTTGCAAAATTGGAAGATTAATGCATACCATAGTACAGTTTTATTGTTCACCACAATATTTTTGACTTTACTGTATTTTACAGATTATGTTTGTTTTTATTGTATGTTTGTTTATGCTTTCAACCCTTTAGGGTAAAAATATGCATTTCTGAATAAAGATATCTATATTGTTTTGAAATTTCGGTATATTCAAAATGTGTGTTTAAGCAAGTTTGGTAAGTTCAAACACTCGAAAACATGGAGTTGATGCTTAAAAATCCAGCTAAACCTATGAAGGGTGTTAAGGAGAAGGTCGGATCGTAACCCTTGGCTAGCATAGATGTGCCGAGGAAAAAGAAGTGAAAAAAAAATAAATTGAAACCACCTTGTTGAACAAGTTAAATATTTCATTCATTGAGCTCGTCTCATCATTAATTGAGTGATTTTAGTACATGGATTTGATAATTCGAATGTGATGTCACATATAGTGCATAAGTTTGAATACGTAATCGAACAGTCAATGGTTTCACATATTGTTAACTTTAATGGACATCACAGTTTACTGTAAGAACAGTTAACACTTTGTTGTTTACAGTAGATAGTGATATGAAGATTGCCTTTCTAGCTTTGCCAGGTGCACATATAGGCGTTTCCTCTCTTTTCTCGTTCTAAAAGTGCTGTTGGAAAAAGTCGGGGAAATAGCTCGGGTTAATTAGAGAGTCACATTTCTTTAAGTGTATTAATTACCTTTAATAGCATCTTGATCTTGATTGTTTTTCAGATGTTTACTAACCGCTTCCTTTTACTATAGCTTTGTTGTAAGGTTTGAAATCCCGGGTACACAAGTTTGACAACAACGCTCTATCATCCTACTGCAATGGAATACTTTTGTGTGCGTATTGTATTTAACAGCTAATACAATCTCCTTCAACTATATACTGAATAAGAAATTTAAAACAAATCTGTCAATTCTTGGCAGCGATACCTTTATTTCCCATGACTCCTGATGATGGCCCATACATCTTCTGTTGATTGCAAGCCTGTTTAATTAAGCCTTATACAGAACCTGTAGTATATAATGACAGATCCATGTATGTAGCAAATCATACAGACTTCTAGAAAGTTCAGCACAATCCACCACAAACACGTCCAATATCTTCTCCATTCAAACTTCTTCGTTTCGATCAACGTGTGTTGACATGGTAAAAACAGACTACAAAAAGGTGATTAGCTGAAAAGGACAAATGAAAAGGTAAAACTAGAACAAATAATACATTGACCACATAGACATAATCAACGTTTTAATTTCCACTTCAAACATTTATAGCCTATTTAGTAAATTTTATAATGTCAATCTTTATTTAACTGGTTATTCCATCCATGTCCTCATATTCTGCTATTTTCTGTGTCACTAAACGAGGAAGTATGCTGGGAAAGGGCCATATAAAAAGAATTGTCCAGTGGAAGCATGACTATCTAATTTTAATTAGATTGGAAGCATGATGTCTACTGCGAATTTGGTCCTGATTTCTTTTCGATTTCAAGTGTATACACCTGAGAGTGGCAATGCATTTCAACTGATTGATTGATTGGTTAAGAGTTTTACGCCCGGTGAGAAATATTTCAGCTATATCAGGACAAAAACAAGACAATCATTTCAAAAATTATGACTACTACAAGAAAGAATTTTAGTAAGGTGGAAGGGGTAACCGAGACAACGAACTTTGATTATCACTGGAAAAGCGTAGGGACAGGAAATTTACCCCTCTAAACGACCCCCAGTGAGTCTGCTCTTCTTAGAAAAATATACAAGGGTTCTGAATGATCGAGTTATTCAGTTAAGCCTTATACAGAACATCATCAGGCATCAGTTAGGTTTCTCTACAGTTCTTTTACAAGGGTTTACGGCCAGGCTATCAGTATTATGACCCGACTACTCCGCATACACAGGGCATTCCCCCATCCACCACCTGGGGACGCACCCGTCAGGTCAGTAGACAGAGCCCCTGAATACCGATTCAGGTACCAGGTATGATTTTTGACGTTATCATTCTTATGGTTACTGGGTCTCATCCATCTAACGTTTTTTGGGGCTTGCTAGGATAATTGCTCACTCTACTGAACTAACCCCTTAAAAATACTGATGCTTCATTCCGTGTATGGCACTCGGTTAATATCATTGGTACTGGATTTGGCCTCCCATTTCGATATTTTTTGTTATGAGTACTTCTTTTAAAACTACTTTTGGATAATTGCTTTCCATATTGTTCGATTTTAATGCTGCTGAAGGATGTAACTCCTTAAAACACGTGTGCAGCATAACGAAATTTACTTAAGAATTGAATGCTATATTTTGTAGTTTTATTGAAGTTTAAAAGGGTCGACCGTAGCACATTTTGAATGAAGCGCTAGCGCTTCATGTGAAAAATGTGCTACGGTCCACCCTTTTACATGACAATAAAACTACAAAATATTGCATTCAATACTTATAATTACATTCCGTAAAAGGAATGCAAGTCTTCACGCTGGATAATGTAATACAATTCGTGGATGATGCACCATTTCCTAGTTTGGATTACTCGGCCGTCCTTGTTTACTTTTGTCGTTGTCAAGGAGTCTCGTGCTGCTGTAGTTTTACTGACTGATAAAACACAGTAACGAATGCAATCGGAAGTACTCGTAACCAATCAAATACGCGGATTTCCATACGAAGCTTAATGAATGTAATTATTGTTTATTATGCAAGTTGGGTATTTTTGTTTGTTTTTTTTTATTTTACACCAGCTGTCTAATAATTTTGTTGAAAACTGAAAATGCCATCAAAATATGAAATTCTAATGCATGTTTCGTCTGCGACTCTTTTGGCTCTTACATTTTGAAGAATTCTCATGAAACATTTAGAGATACATACATGTCTATTTGGTTATCTGTTCCCATCTCCAGAGAAACCCATGTAACTAAATTGCATGGTTTCGTGGAAAAACAATTCTTCAAATGACCAGACAAGCTAGTAAATATTTTGTTTTCATTCAAATGCTAGACCTTTTGTTCCCATTATTTCTCCAAAGTCCATGTTATTACTTCCTTCTTACGCATTTATATTTCCCATTACGATGCGTATGACTTTCGTATTGCCTTATTGCTTCCCACTTTATTTCTTAACGAAGCTGATAGTATTTTCCTTCGTTTTCATCTGCATCATTCGTGGTATCATAAGACTGAATGGTGTTTTAGTGATTTAAGCTTGGAAGTGGTTTAAAATATTGGTCTTGCTTTGATATAACAATTGCTACCCTTAGTGTCTTACTTCAGATATTCTTAATATTTTAATACCTTATCTCTGCCCCTCTAGCAATAATTCTTGATATGCAAGTGATATTCATAGGCCACAATTTCCAAGCTGCAAACTTGGTTTCACATTTAAAACTTGAGGATTGCACACTATCTTTTCCTTTCGGCTTGCATACTCCTTCCATTATAAGAGCTCCTTCTACCTTTATTCTGTTTTGTTGCTTGTGTTTCTGTAATCGATTGTATAACATGTCAACAGATGATAGGCATGTACATATGTTCAAGTGTTTTTGTGAAGACTTCTAGGTGCAGTCTTCCCTATACAGGCCACTGCCCGTTGGAGTATTATACTCTTTTAAGACTTCGCATACTTTAGTGAAATTATATATATTACCATTCTCAACAGCATGGAACAAGAGGAGAAAGAAGTATTTATATCTTAGTTGTGAACGACTATTGAAAGAGAAACAGGAAACACCACGAATGGTTTTTGTGTTCGTATCGTATTTAATAGTTATTATTCTCCATCATCTATGTAATGAAACAAAATTTTATGCGAACTTTTGTTAATTAGTCGCCCCTGTACCCTCTTTTCTCGTGACTCCTGATAAAGACCCATACTTCTTTTGTTGATTACAAGTCTGTTTCATAAAGCCTTAAACAGAATCTTTATTATATCATGACAGATTCATGTAAGTATCATATCAAACAAACTTTTCAAAAGTTCTAAGCAATCCGAAACAGGCTGTTATACACTTTCAATATTTTCTAACTTCATATTTCCATGTTGTTTGCTGTAGAAAGGATGATAACACAGCCCAAAATCGAACTGGAACGAAAAAAACAAAAAGCTTAGTAAGAACCGATAACAATCGACTTCACAGACATAATCAACCTTTCATTTCTTCTTGAATCAAAAAGGAAAGAATCACATCTTCATGCCAAATTTAGTAAGTTTTAAATTGTATGTTGTTAATCCTAATTGAACTGATTATCCAATTCCTAGCTGGATATTCTATTAATATTTATGCACTACACCAACAAATGAAAGAAGCATACCGAAAAAGAAGATGTGCGAAAAGTTGTCCCGCCGAACATGATTTCTACTGCAAAACTTCCATTTATTTCTCCATAAGCAGTTTGTGCCTGTCCTAAGTCAGGAAATTTATAAAGCCATTGTGTGTCTTGTCTGTTTTCTAGTTAGTTCACTTTATATCTATGGGAGTCTAGGATGATGTTTATTTCGCTGAACTTGATTACTCTTTATTTAGGGGCCAACTCCGACCTGCCGTTGGGTGTGGGGTTTCCTCGCCGTTCATTGAAGATCTTATGGTGGCTTTGAGTTGTTATTTCTCCCCTTTGGGTCGTTGTCTCTTTGACACATTCCCCGTTTACCTTCTTTTTCCTAACGATGGAAAATGGTAAATATCGTCATAATTTGATCTTTGAAAGCATGTTAGAACTAGTAATTTGAGAACAAGAGGCTCTCAACAGCGTGTATCCCTAACCTGCGCTACGGTTGACATTGACCTCAAAATAATCCAAATGTTTAAGGATCTCATTTTCAAGTTTGTTCATAGACATTGATGTCATATGATCCAGGATATCATTTTACGGTTTGTCAACAGACATGCATGTTATATGATCCAAAGTTAAACTATGTTCCCTGCTGGCAACGATTTAAGATAGGGTGCATACTTCATTTCACCTTTCTTGAAAGTCATTGTGCCCAAGTTTGGTTCCGATCGGCTTTGTGGCTTTAGAGATCTATGAATGCTTTCCAATAGTGCCCAATTTAAAACTATGTTTCCTGGTGGCGGCCATACAATGCAGACTTCTCGGACTAATTTTTCAAAGCGGACTGATTAAGGAACATTGTGACCAAAACCTCAAATTGTTTCAGCACTTTCAGAACTTATATTATTTCATATAGGGTCCAGTGTTAGGCAAGAGCTGTCTCCTTATGCCAGCCAGATATACACCCGCTCATTGAACCCTGAGTCAATATGGCAAGTACTTTTTTTTAATTGTCCAATTCCAGAAAAAAATCATTGCAGAAGAATCAATAAAAAGTTAATCAAATTACGCCCTTCCTGGTTTTGGACAATAATTATATTCCTTCATGAACATCTCAATGTACGTGTCCTTCTTTTGTGAAAAGTCATCCAGATCCCTTTAGTGGTTTCAAATGAGTAGCGGTTACGAGGTAATCCGTGCAGATGGAATCATTGAAAAAGTAACGTCAAATTCTCTCCCTTCCTGATATTGGACAACACTGATATTTCTTCATGCAAATTTTTATTTAGTGTCCTTCCTTAGTGTAGAGTTGCATCCAAATCATTCAAGTAGTTTAAGAGGACTTGAGCTAACGAGGTAATCTGTGCATATGGAATCAATGAATATTCAAAGTCGAACTATCTCTCGCTTGCGCTTGCAAAAAGTGTAGACAGACGAACAGACATGATGATTCCTATATACCCCCTACACTTCGTGTGCGAGGGTATGACCAAGTTCCCGATTACGGTCATCATGGATGAGGTGCCGAGTTGCCGGGCACATTTTTTTTTAAACAGGACCATCTACCGACTTTTGTGACCATTTTGTGTTGCTTCAGAGAAAATCTTTGAATACTTTCCCTTAGGGCCAAATGTACAACTATTTTCCCTGCTAGCGCCCATTTTCTTTGCAATGCAAACTTGGACACATTTTTAAGGGGACCAGCTAAGAACCATTGTGACCAGGCGTGGTTCCAACTGGTCAGCTACTTTCAGAGGAGAAGATCTTACAAAATGGGTGCGATGTTAAACTACGATTCCCAATTTGCACCAATCTTCAATGAGATGTAGACTTGCCGCACATTTTTTTTAAAGAGGACCATTCAAGGACTATTGTGACTAACTTTGGTTCTATTTGGTTCAGTGGTTTCAGAGGAGAAGATCTTTGAATGAAAATTTTACGACGAACACCAAGTGACGGCAAAAGCACACCCTTGCTATAGCGAGATAAGCTAGAAACATAACTACCTATTAATGTATTGTCTATTTCTCATTATTAAAGTAAAAGTATCCCCCAAAAAAACAATGACATATCCTTGGGTTTTGTTTGTCCTCCTTTATGCTTTTTTTCAGTATCTGTTTAATGTTGGCAACAAGAAGATGGTGAGCTGGAGCTGTGTTTCCAAATTTCTCGACTCTAAAATTTTAATTTTTTCTGATGAACCTTCTGAAGATACATATATACATCTATTTGTTTTTCTGTTCCCATGTCCAGGGAGAAAAAAAAACATGTAGTTAGATGAGATGGCCTGTGTGCAAAACTATTCTTCCAACTACCAGAGTGTATGTTCCTTGTTCGATGAAACATAGTTTAATGATATACGCTTGTTCTTGCGAGTGGTCTTGGAATGGTGGTGTTATTATACTTGAACGTAATCGTTGACATCCAATTCGCTTTTCGAGGGTTGCTTTGATATCGCAATAGCTTCCCCTTCTGATTGAATGGTCTGCTCCCTTACATATCATAGTATAGAAAAGTCTCTCTCCTAATGTTAATCGTATCCGTCCTGAGTCATTCATCTAGCTATTAATTCACACCGATCAAATGAGTAGCATTATTTTTGGCCCTCTGGAAGAACCTTTCTTGTACATTACAAATGAGAAAGTTGCATAAAGGCATTAGAATGTGAGCAACTTCTGTCAATGATAGTCACAGTACATTTCACTTTCATGGGGAGAGACATTGACTGAATTCTCATCAGATGATAACTTTACTTGTAAAGTGTGGAACGAACTGGTGCAAGTGGTGTATGGAAAATCTGCTATTCTGAACTTGATTGCAAAAGATATCTTGTAATTGGATTTTAAAAACAGGTATGCCTTATAATTTACTCAAGCCATTCCTATACATGACCAAACAACGTCCAATATAATGACTCTGAATGACATCATACTAAATAATTCATGCCAAAAGAACAATTTAGACCATTATCACCAGCTCTCGCAACACAGTAGATCACTGCCTGGGCCATGGCCGTCAGATAATAAATCATATATCATGCATCGTTCATCTTTTAAAACATTTTCCAGATGACTGTGAAACACGAGGCTCGCGTAAGCCTGTATCGCTCATCTGGCTCAAAGTAGATCCAGTAATCAAGTGCTCGCATCTTCTTAATAATTAAGCAGTACTTCACGTACTGAATATTTTGTCTTTGCTGATCTAGAGGAGATCTCAACATAATTAACCATGGGTCCGAAGTTCAAATATTTACCCTGATGAAAAATGTGCTAACAAGAAAATACCGTCTCTATACTGGATCACCAATAGAGTATTGTGGTCCAGTTTGGGCTACATATTTATATTCATGTAACAATCGACATCGACATTCGTATGCATACGTTGTTGAACGTTGGGTGCGTCGCAAAATTTTGAAAATTTTCCAACGTTCGGCAACGTCATGCTTAACATAACAACTATTTGGTCAAATCCATTCAGACTTTGTAGAGCTATGTACACTATTTGGCCAATTTATTGTGTCATACGTATGAAACCATATTCGTCAGTCCCGCTATAACTGATAACCGACTTGATCAAATAAGTCAAACTTTGAGTTCAAACAGATTATAACCCATAAAATTTTCCAAAATGGCATTCCAAGTTCAGAAATCCTTGCCTAAATCATTTCTAGTTTTACAGGGAGGCGATTGATGTCTAATGCGAAAAAGTATTTATATAGAGATGACAAGTCCCGCTGTAACTAATAAATAGCTTGGTCAGTTCACGTCGAACTTGATAAATAATATAACATTTCCCTAATGGTATTCTAAATTGAAAGTCCCTTGCCTAAATCACTTCCAGTTTTAAGGAGTGACGACTGGTGTCCAATGCAACTTGGCAAATCTGTTTATTTTCCATTTCCATGATACTTTAAATGGTTTGAAATTGTAATGCCAGAATGAAAAAGTGTACATACAAGAGAAGATTTCTGTAGTTTATATTTTAAGTGTATTTCCAAATTTCCCGCTTTTCTTATTCCTTATCACAGGTCAAGGTTAAATGAAGTTCAGAATGATAGTTTGTATAACTGGAAGTGTATTTTGATACAAAAAACGAATGTCTCCTCCAATACGTACTGTTCTTTGAGAGATAAAACACAAGTAAGTGTTATGTTGCCACCGGGTGGCCGATCATTCCAGCCAGACAATATGCACAACTTAGCGTGATGGTCAACAATCCTAAGAATTTTGGTTGAAATCCAATGTAAGATACGGGGGAGAGAACTAGCGTCCAAAGACTTATTTTAGCAAAAATCTAAGTCCACAAGTGTGGATGGTATTGCAAGGCAATACAGAAGTCCCCTACCGGAGGAATAAAAGTGTGTTTTTGATACAAAAACGAATGTCTCCTCCAATACGTACTGTTCTCTGAGAGATAAAACACAAGTAGGTTTTATGTTGCCACCGGGTGGCCGATCAATGCAGCTAGACAATATGCACAACATAGCGTGATTGTCAACAATCCTAAGAATTTTGGTTGAAATCCAATGTAAGATACGGGGGAGAGAACTAGCGTCCAAAAACTTATTTTAGCAAAAATCTAAGTCCACAAGTGTGGATGGTATTGCAAGGCAATACTGAAGTCCCCTACCGGAGGAATAATTCTTTGCTATACCAGCAAAATAGTAAAAAAAGTACAAGGCCAACAATCAACCAAAATCAATGGACCAAAACAAAGCTCAAATTTGTATGTAGCTCCTGGTGGTTGGACTCACATAGCAAATATTAGCTTAATATCTGGAAAGGTTTATAAAAAAGTCAAGAGATCTTATATCTTATATATATTCCAAGGCCCATAATTCCGTCAAAAATAAATGGACAGTAACCAAACTCAAACTTGATATATAACTCATAGTGGAAGACTCATATAGCAGATATTAGCTTCATATCTGGAACGATTCAGAAAAAAGGTACGGAAAACCTCTATTTTAATACAATTTTCTCCGTCAAAAATCAATGGACCAGAACCAAACTCAATCTTGATCTATAACTCACAGTGGTAGACTTACATAGATCAGCTTAATATCTGGAACGGTTTAGAAAAAAAGTCCGGAAAAAATATATTTTACCAAAATTTTCTAAGTCCAAGGCCCATAACTCCGTCCAAAATCAATGAACCGGAACCACTTTTTATGGTGGTTGCCTAACATACCAAATATTAAGTAAATATCTCTTATAGTATGGGAAAAAAGTCCGAAAAACTGGGTGTGACAGACTGACGGACGGACTGCAAACCTAAAGTCCACTTCGGCGAAGCCGGTAGGGGACTAATATGGGGCATAAGTTTGGTTGAAATCCTATGAAAGATGTAGCAGAACTTGCGTCCACAAACTTAATTTTGCAACATTCTAAGTAACAAAGGGGGATAACTCCCACAAAAATGGGCTCATCAATCCGGCAAGATGATATGCACAACTTAGCATGCTGGTCAATAAACCTGTAAAGTTTGATTGAAATCGGATGAAAGTTGTAGCAGAATTGGCGTATGCAAATTTAATTTTGCAAAATTCTTAGTCAACTCCCACAAAAAGTAGTCGATCAATCGGCGAGACAATATGCACAACAAGGAATGATGGTCATTAATCCTATGAAGTTTTGTTGAAATCCGAAAAAAGATGTAGGAAAATTGGCGTCCACAAACTTAATATTGTAAAATTTTAAGTCGAAAAGGGTACAACTCCCACAAAAATTAGCCGATCGATCCGGCAAGACGATATGCACAACTATAGGCCTGATGGTCAACAATTCTGTGAAGTTTTGCTGAAATTCGATGAAAGATGTGGGAGAATTGGCGTCCACAAACTTAATTTTGCAAAATTCTAAGTCAAAAAGGGACGTAATTCCAAAAAAATTAGCCCATCAATCCGGCGAAAGAATATGCACAACTTGGCATGACGGTTAAAAATCCTGCGAAGTTCGGTTGAAGTCCGATGAAAGATGTAGGAGAATTGGCACAAACTTTGTGACGGACGGACAGACTGACGGACGATAGATGGAAAAGACAAAAACAATATGTCTCCCCCTTAGAAGAAGGGAGACAATTACCGAAGACAAAAAGGTAATTTAAGATGAATATCTACACAGTATAGAGCTTGACACATTAATCAGATTCACGCAAACTAGTCAAAATAAAAATCAGCCCTCTGGATCCCTTACTGATCGGAAACGTAAAAGCTATGCAAAATCTGTTGACTATCAAGTAACTGTTTTCGTCAAAAGAAATCAGAAAAAACCCTTGAAATCCGGTAGTACATATATTTGTTTTTCGGTTTATATAAATAATACGACTTTTGCCCACTTGGGCCCCTTATAGGAGATACACCAAATCTGTCATATACTACTTAAACCTTATGATAAGGGGAATCTAAAGAAAAATCCGATTGAAATCCAATGAAAAATCAAGATTGCACATATTTTGGAAAATTGCAATTTTGACCCTTGGAAACCATATAGCTCAGAAACGGTAATTAAGAGCTATGCAAAATCTGTTGACATTACCGAACGCTTATAGCAAGAGGAATTCAAAGAAAAAACCCAATTAACATCTGATGGAGAATAAAGATTCACATATTTCTAAATTGCTATTTTTGGCACCTTTGACTCTTTATAGCTCGGAAACGGTAAGAGCTAGGCAATATCCGTCGACATTTTAGTGTAAGCATACAAAAAGATGAATCCAAAGAAAAAAAAAATCCGATTGAAATCTAAAGAAAAACAAGAATGGAAATCCTTGGTCCCCGCCGGTCAAGCAGTATATGAAATTGCAATATTTTTAAACATTCAGGGCTGTTCCAGAATTAAATGTGTGGAGATATAAAAAGTATCAGCCGAGGCTGATGTTCGAACTTGACCAAGGTATTAGTGGTATAAATTTCATGAAAATTCGTCAAAATTTGTAGCCATGAGAGCGCTTACAAGGTCAATTTTTGGATAAAACGAAGTCATTATTTTGTCAAAGTCCCATAACTCCAAAAAACGTATCAACCGAGGCTGATTTTCGAACTTGACCAAGATTTTAGTGATATAAACATTTGGTATAAATTTCATGAAATCAGTCAAAATTTGTAACCATGAGAGCGCTTACAAGGTCAATTTTTTAATATAACAATGTCATCATTGTGGTAAAAGTCGCATAGTATCGACCAAGACTGATTTTTTAACTTGACTAAGGTATTAGTGGTATAAATATTTGGTATAAATTTCATGAAAATCATATATGAGAGCGCTTACAATGTCAATTTTTAGATAAAACGGTGTCATTATTTTGGTCAGTCTCATAACTCCGTCAAAAAGTATCGACAGAGCTGATTTCTAACTTGACCAAGGTAATAATGGTATAAATATTAGGTATGAATTTCGTGAAAATCCGTCAAAATTTGTGGCCAAGACAGCACTTACAAGGTCAATTTGTGGATAAAACGGAGTCATTATTTTGGTCAAAGTCCCTTACATACGTCAAAAAGTATCGACCGAGGCTGATTTTCTAACTTGACCAAGGTATTAGTGGTATAAAAATCTGTTATAAATTTCATGAAAATCCGTCAACATTTGTGGCCATGGGAGCACTTACAAGGTCAATTTGTGGATAAAACGGAGTCATTATTTTGGTCAAAGTTCCATACATACGTCAAAAAGCATCGACCGAGGCTGATTTTCTAACTTGACCAAGGTATTAGTGGTATAAACATCTGGAATAAATTTCATGAAAATCCGTCAAAATTTGTGGCCAAGAGAGCACTTACAAGGTCAATTTGTGGATAAAACGGAGTCAATATTTTGGTCAAAGTCCCATACGTCCGTCAAAAAGTATCCATCGAGGCTGATTTTCGAACTTTACCAAGGTATTCGTGGTATATACATCCGGTATAAATTTCATGAAAATCCGTCAAAATTTGCAGCCATGAGAGCACTTACAATATGAATTCGTGGATAAAACGGAGTCATTATTTTGGTCAAAATCCCATCCGTCCGTCAGAAAGTATCGACCGAGGCTGATTTTCGAACTTGACCAAGATTTTAGTGGTATAAACATCTGGTATAAATTTAATGTAAATCCGTAAAAATTTGTAAAAGGTGTGAGGGACGAATGCACGGAGGCACGGACAATCGGCATATCTATGTCCCAGCTCCGCGTTGCGGCGGGGGACAATAAAAATTTTTGGTAATATACATGTTTCCAATTTTGACATCATTTGGCGGCCAATTATATCCCCGCTCATTGAACCCTGAATCAGTATGTTACATTCAAATTTAAGTGTTTGTGGACAAATACGAGTGTGGACAAAGTATAGATACAATGCAAGTATCAAATATTGATATAATCCTCAAGAAAATTTAGCACGGCAGAGAAATATTTAACAAAAAAGTAGAATATAATGCTACAATGTAAACATTGACTAAGCTGGTAACCAGGATGTACTACCCCGACAGGTTTGAGAACGTATCTCATGATATGGAATATTCATACAAAGCTTGATCTGTACCTATGGTGGCATAGTTCTGCCCCTACTTGTCAGATAATTAAGTAGACTTGTCAGATATTTATGTCAACATGTCAGATATTTATGTTGACTTGTCAGATAATTATGTTCACTTGTCAGATAAAAAAATATTTTATTATGTGGTCTATTAACCATCTAATGCCAATGTCTGCCACCCAAAAGTCAACATAAATATCTTACAAGTCGACATAAATATCTGACAAGTCGACATAATTATCAGACAAGTCGGCATAATTATCTAGCAAGCCGATATGTGGACTTGTGAGATATTTATGAGATATTTATGTCGACTTGTCAGATAATTATGTGGACGTGTCAGATAATTAAGTGGACTTGTCAGATACTTATGTCGACTTGTCAGATATCTATGTCGACTTGTCAGATGATTATGTAGTCTTGTTAGATATTTATGTTGACTTTTGGATGGCAGACCTTGGCGTTGTAGGGGGCAGAACTATGCCACCATATGTACCTGATGCAATTGCCGAGTTAAATGTCATGCAAAATTACTATATAATGCTACAAGCGTAAAACATTCACAAAGTTGGTAAACAGGAAGAAATATCTGAACAGGTCTGAAAATGCATCCAACAATTTAGTACGATCATATAGAGCTTCTATAACTAAATTTCAGACCTGCACCTTTTACCATTGCTGAGATAAGTGCATCGAAAAACTAGTTTATAATGCTACAAGTTGGTAAACAGGACGTAGTACTCAGATTGATCCGAAAATGCATCCCACAATAAGGGATGACTAAACATAGCATGTGAAAAAAATTTCATATCTGTATGATATTACACTCAGAGCAAACTTTGACGAAAAATTACTCGATAATGCTACAAGTGTCAAAATTGGCCAAGTCGGTACACAGGAAGTAGTACTCCGATTGGTCTGAAAATGCATCCCACACTATGGTATGACTATTCAAAGCATGTGACAAAATTTCAGATCCGATCTTTTGCCATTGCTGAGATAAATGCAACGAAAGGTGCTACGGGTGGACACACACACACATACACGCATGCACACACTATAAACACTATAAAAAAACTATAACCCTATCATCGATCGGGAGCGAAGATATAATAATATAGATTCTACAATCAAATATGTTAAAACACTTTATTTAAGGGCATATCCAATAGTTTCAGGGGAGATAATACCAAACACAAAAGAACGCAATGTTTTCCGGGAATATGACGTTGATTAATGTAACGTCACAAAGTAATTCCCATTATTTGCGAAGAAGTAATTGGCGGACTTTATGGGCGTTTGTCAAATGTTGCATATTTTAATGATTTACTCGCAAACGAACTCGGTGACCTATGTGGTTTTTCACATTTGTTAGAAAGGACATGATACCAAAATTTCATAAAATCGACAATATGAGAAGTCTGTAAAATATTGTAAAATTAAATTTATAATGGGGACATTTTATGCCACTTTTTCCATAATAAGGGCTACATATTCATTGATTTCGAGGAATAGAACATAGTTTCTCATATAAAATCATTTTTTTCTGTAAGTCTTTAAAGCCTTGACTTTGTTCTTCTGTCACTTTGGTATCGATTAGAATGAAATTATTTCATCCATTATTTTTCAAACTATAACTTGATTTTTTCTGTAAAAAATGCAAAAACAAGATCTGTCGCCGAATGGCAACCAGTGATACCCCCGCTCAGTGAATGCTGAATCAATATGGCAAGTGCAAATTTAAGTGTGTGTGTGGACACAATACAGGTTCTGGACACAATACAAGTATGGGCACAATGATATAATCCTCGATAATAGTAACCAACTACCTGTAATCATATAGAGGCTGCATACCAATTTTGAAATCAATCCCTGTTATAAAAGCTGAGAAAAATGCGACGAAAATTTCATGTTTTCACTTCATTTCATAACAAAGTCCACATTTCGTCAAACAGGAAGTACACATCCGAAAGGACTCAAAATAGGACGTTCCTTACAACTAACCATATAGAGGCTGCATAAAAATTTTTGAAATCAATCCCTCTGGTAGAAGCTGAGAAAAATGCGACGAAAAATTCATGTTTTCACTACATTTCATAACAAAGTCCACATCTCGTCAAACAGGAAGTACACATCCGACAGGACTCAAAATAGGAAGTTCCTTACAACTAACCATATAGAGGCTGCATACCAATTTTTAATTCAATCCCTCTGGTAGAAAGCTGAGAAAAATGCGACGAAAAATTCATGTTTTCACTACATTTCATAACAAAGTCCACATTTCGTCAAACAGGAAGTACACATCCGACAGGACTCAAAATTGGACGTTCCTCACAACTAACCATATAGAGGCTGCATACCAATTTTGAAATCAATCCCTCTGGTAGAAGCTGAGAAAAATGCGACGAAAAATTCATGTTTTCACTACATTTCATAACAAAGTCCACATTTCGTCAAACAGGAAGTACACATCCGAAAGGACTCAAAATAGGACGTTCCTTACAACTAACCATATAGAGGCTGCATACAAATTTTGAAATAAATCCCTCTGGTAGAAGCTGAGAAAACCGCGACGAAAATTTTTTTTGGACGAACGGACGGACAAGGTGAATGCAGTATACCCCCCTCTCTATAGAGTGTGGGTATAATAACCAATTTTTAACCTAGATTTCCATGGAAACAAGATCGGTGACCCATTATTTTCTTGTCATTTTTGGAATCCTCGGTACTTGTTTCATAATATATCTGACAATTGTCAACATGACAATATAACAAGAAACTGTTGGATATGCCCTTAACCCCTTATAGCACGTTTTTGAAAACGGACGGGACCACAATGACCACAACTAAACCCAGCCTATTGTTCCAACATTTGTGAAATTTGTTCAAAAATTTCAGAAAGATTGATCAACTGGAATCAAAGTTATTGACAAAAACAAAAGCGTCTACAGACGACGACGAAGACGACACCGACGATTGATTGATAGATTGAATATTGTTTAACGTCTACTCAGCAATATGAAGACGAGAACAAGTTTGTCAATAAAAAATCACTTTGGAAACTAAAGAATGTGTCTATACGACACGGATGCCCCGCAATAGGTATTTATTTTTTTGTCACATGCATTGAACTTTAGACCAATTTAAACCAAGTCCCTCATGGAACTTTATAAATGGGGAATGTAAAGTGCTTATAAAGGGGATTATAATAATGAAACGTTATAAGGATATTATGCATAGTTGGTAAAACAGGATAAATGATAGTCACTGAAGCATGCAATGTAGGTCATAAAATGAAATATACATGATCACCTAATTGTTGGGTTTAAGGGAATATTTATAAGGGTGAACGTGAATGCTATGAGGCAATATTATGAAGATATCATGTGTAATTGCTGAGCAATGGACATAAACACAAATCTTAACCAAAGTCACTCGATCATGAAATGTAGGTCATTGACACATAATTGTTAATGCTACGGGTAGTACTCATAAAGGTGAATTCTATGATGAAATATACAGATATCATGTATAGTTGTTGAGAAATGGACCAAAACGCAAAATTTAACCAAAGCCACTCAACCATGAAATGTAGGTCATGAACACTTAATTTTTGGTGCTTTGGGTAGTTCTCATAGAGGTGAATATTATGATGCAATACTATAAAGTTAACTTGTATAGTTGCTGAGAAATGTACCTAAACTCAAAACTTTACCAAAGTCACTCAAGTGGGAAATCTAGGTCAGGGACACCTAATTGTTAGTGCTTTGAATAGTACTCATTAAGATGAATGTTATGATGCAATTTAATATTGGTACAGATGATGAAAAATGGACCTAATCGCAAAATTTAACCGAGGTCAATCAACCACGAAATGTACGTCATGGAAACCTAATTATTGGTGCATTGGGTAGTACTCATAGAGGTGAATTTTATGATTCAATATCATAAAGATATCACTTCAGGTTACTAAACTATGGAACTAAATGCAAAAATTAAAAACGGGACGTACGGATGGAAAGGGTAAATGTATATGTCCCTTCCACTTTCGTGGCGGGGCATAAAAAAGAAGGGAAACGAGTAATGTGTCGAAGAGGCAACGACCAAAAGAATGAGTAATAACAACTCAAAACCACCATAAGATCGTCAATGAACGGTGAGGAAACCCCACACCCAACGGCAGGTCGGAGTCGGTCCCTAAATAAAGAGGGAAGAAACACCATCCTAGACTCCTATAGACATAAAGTAAACTAAGTAGAAATAGACAAGACATGTATAGAAAGGGTCATGGGACTGGAAATTCTGACTGCTACTGGAAAAGAAGGGTGAAATCGAAAGGGGCGGGGAATTCAGCCTTGCAGCCTGTCACCTACGGACCACTAAAAAAAAGAGCTTGTTACAAGGATGCAGGAAGCGTGGCATTTCTTCCAAAACGACGACAGCACCGTACAATTATACGACCTCCATTTTTTTGCGATTGTATAACACAATTTCTTTCTGTTGTATGATATATATATACATTATAAAACACACAAGGAAAGGTCTGGAAAGATATAAACATCATACAATCACGCCCATATTTCGAAGATATCAAAATATTTTACTTATTCTCTTTGCAAACTTTGAAAAATCTACTAAATATCGGATGAGGATTGGGTTCTCATTTTACGCTCTATAGCTTGCTAGAAAAGGTCGATTATCAGGAATACTCGAGCACATTTTTGTCCCCAATCTATTGGTGTAAATCTACACTTCAAAAGCTTGAGTGGCAATTGCTCTTTGAACTCATGAAGAAATGCCAACACCATTCCTAAATAAAACTGTAAACGAAACGTAAATGGTTTAACTTAATACATCTGGGTCTGGTTGGTGTAAATATGTAATCAATGCTGCTGGAACGGTGGTATTTGGAACGTTTAATTTACAATGAAAGGAATTCATTGCCAAACGTCGAGTAACGCTACATCAATGTGTCTTTCTTGTCATGGATGCGGGATCGCCAAAAACATAAAATTAACTGGCTAAGTGCCCTTACAATTGTTGTCATCCGTTGCCCGACAAAAGACTCAGAAGATAATTACAAGGCACTTATCGAATCAATTGCAAGAAAACTTGACACAATAAAACGATGAGATGTGGGCAATATAAACAGAATGATCAGAGATTTTAAAAATAAAATCCCAAAATTTTGAAAGAATGAAGGTTTATCCAAATGAAATATTCTCTCAACAACAAGTGCACCATAAATGCATACATCTCTCGCGCGAATATAGGGTAAATGCACATGAGACAAAGTAGCTACAAACAGATGATTAAGCTAAGCAATGGAACAACGTTTATATCGTTGTTCTTCATCTTGAAGTCACAATGAGGCCTTCAACAATTAGTACCAAGTCTAAAAAGATGTTGCAGATGTTATGTTGTCAGACAGTGTGTTTCATTACCTGTTGGGTCTTCCAATAAGGGAATAATTAATATCTGCATCGATCCTTCTTTGTCCTTGTCAGTTGTATTTTTTATCATCTCTATTTCTAGTGTCTCCTTGATTGTAGAACATTTTATATAGGACTGTTCGGAAACTCATGACATGGTTAATTTAGGTTTTACTTTCCCCGGTTTTCTGTGGCTCATATGGAGGAATGATGATCTTTTTACACGCATATTCACTTAATTTAAATTAGAAAAAGACTCACGTGAAGTAACACATTTGTCCTGGAACGTTGAGTGTTGAATTCCCCAAACAGCTTTCATTGCTAGAACACGGATGATTGTGGTCTAACCCATTATTGTATTCACATGGACACTACCCAATGACTTTTTCAATGTAAAAACAAAACATAAATCAGGAATTTGAAGGGAAATCGTTGGTTATATAAATTGATACATCTTTAAATTCGCAGATATTTACTTCCGTTGAAATCTCGAGTTGAACAGGTACAAAGATAAGTCTGTTATACCAGTAATTCAATCATGTAAAGACTTTATACGTAAACTTTGGCAATGCAGCTAGTGAATGCGACGTTTACAGCCACATTGACAGAATATTTATAAAGGGCTGTTAAAGGTCAAATTTCATATGGCCGAGGAGTTTCGACATTCTCTCCAACGTCAATCTGACATGACTCATTTCATTACACATCAAATATACTATTAAAGTGACACCTTGCATTTTATCAGCAACTCAGCTTAAAGTAAGAATAGCTATTTTCTACATTTTGCATACTAGGTTCATGGAATTCCATGCAGCATATTTGATCCAACTATTAAATATGAAAATGAGCAAATATGCAAAGATTTCTCTATATGTTTCGCTTCAGATTTGTTACATGAATTGGAGCTCGGGCCCGATAGCCATTTAAAACACAATACGCACCTCTGATTTCCTATTCACGAGAGTATCAAAACGTCGAAGCATCTGCTCAAGGATGTTCGCTGGTCAATTTGAAACTAAAAAAGGATAACAAATATTTTTTTTTCTAGAAAACTTAAAAAGAATTAATTTAGGCGAAAAAATTTAAAAGTCACTGTTGCCGTTATTGAGATAGAGGTGATTAAAAATTTGGCCGAAAACTGAATTCCTCTGATGAAATGGTTATTCATGAACGAATACCGCTAATGATGGATAAAATGAAATAATCAAACAAAATATAGAGGTTTATGGGCAAACAAATTATGCTTTTTGAATGGATAAAACCAGAGAAGTACGAAAATCTGACAGAGATATCAAAATGTGACCAACGAACATCCTTCAGTGCAGTAGGCATTTTATTGATGGATTGCTTGAAACGTAAATTTACGTCTCAGGGAGGATAGGGTACTGGATGACGTGCATCAATGTGAATCGTTTTAGTGTTGTCTAGGCAATGTCTACGGCTTGTTACGGCAGGGTATGTCTATAAATCTTCAAACGAATACCGAAGCAAGAATTAGGAATGGGCGAATTCAAAAATCATAAATCCAAAATCACGGCAATTCATATCCAACACGAATTGAGACCGTATGAAAAAGATAAAACAAATAAAACAAAAATAAACAAGAACTCCATATAACTAAAGCACTAACAGTGTGAATACCTACAAAAACTGAGGTATCATCAGGTGTTCCAGAAGGGTCCATGCGTGGCACCCACCACACTGCCAGTGTGAAAAGTCCGGTTTTGTCACAGTCGGAGTTAGTCAGTCCGGTAATAAACTCTGGATCTACCCAAAGATATCTATTCTCATTTGTGAAATAGAAACATTATAATGGTCTGTCAAATCGTGTTGACGACCGTAAAACTTCTGTAGTGACAATTGCAACTGTGATTATACATACCCTTGATGTATAAGTTTTTGAGACAGTAATTTCGCTCTGTTGACAAATCGCTGTACAAACTACAGGCACGGAAAAAGCGAATGAGTTGTGAAATGTACACGCCATATACCGGAGATGTGGGAATGTTACTGCTCAAAAACGAGAAGTTCACTATTGGAAAGTCGAAATCAAACAAAGGAAATCCATAATTTCAAAAAATGTTAAAATGCATAAAACCAAGCGAAATCCGAATAATCAGTCATATCAAATATATCTAAGGACAAAACTACGATGGTGGGAATTAATCCTTCGGTTTCAGAATTTACATAAATTTAGATAATAGTAATTGAACAAAGTGTACACATGAGATATTATCTCATGTACAAGTACACCATATCTAAGAAAAATAAAGAGCATATTGTCTTTTTTCTGAACTAGCCCTTGTATGAACCTGGCTTCATACGAATAAAGAAACAAATCTGCTAAAAAGTGGCGCACAATTAGTCCTCATAGGTATCCCCATTGTCTGCTGGAAAACTTGTCCTCCAAATTCTAAAAATATGTTATCAATCAAGAATTCCAGCATTGCGATGACATGCTCCTCTGTTTTCTATTTGTGTGAATCAGTGTGATGTTTAACAAAATAGGCCCCATCTTTACCTATCACTAAATATGAATATCTTCTTTCACCCTTTTTAGTAAAGAAAGACTGGTGTATTAAATCCCGGAGTACTGACTTGAGCTTATCGTGTGGAAGATTAGTATAGAAAGTAGAAAAATCAAATTTTTTGACACTGTTGCAGTGGTTGAGTTCAGTTGAAGATAGATATTCTAATAAGTCTTTTGAGTTTTTGAGAATCCACATCTGATTCACTCCACCTGTTGAGTATACTTTATCACTATATATCTTTAGGCAATCTTTGACTGCAGTTAGTAATGCAGTGAGAAGCGTAGAGAGGGGTTTTGTTGCGCATGTGGCAGACCCAGCAATGTATCTCTGTTTTTAAAGCAATTTATGTAATTTAGGTACCCAGTAGATACTAGGCAGGTTGTTGTTCTCTTCGCTCAAATTGATACCAAAGGAAGACAATACTGATTTGTGATTGTTTAGTATGTCTTCCCTTGGTATGGTGGAGAGTTTATATGTGGCGTTGACAAATGAATTTTAAATGCCCATGTGCTTCATTAAGCAGTCAATGTAGTGTTTTGTTATGTTGTTTTGGGCCTTGTCAGCTGGTACAATGACATAATTGTCATAGTTGATAATTATGGGAAATTGGATTTTGCCTATTGGTGCTGCTAAATACATTTTTCTGGACTGAAATTCATTTGCCACTGCTTATCTCTCTGTGGCTTTTGTGAGTCTCGTGCATCTCTCGTTTTTTACCTTCGAACTTTACAATCTCCTGCAAATGATATTGCATCGCATATATGAACTCCGGTAAATTATTGATGTAGGCAATAAACGATAGACGGCTAATGACTTCTAACTTGAATGAACTCCTTGTATATATCCTGTTATGGATGTCCTTCAAAGACTGGCTGCTTGCAGTTTCTAACCAGTCTTCTAGCCACTTAAAGATTACTCATGTGATGTCGTATTGGTCGAGTTAATAAGGAGTCTCTGATGTGGCACCGTATCCAGCGTCTTGGGAGTAGAAATCAAGCAGTATGGTACTGTCCCCGTCCCTAACAATTTTAGCAAGGGTGTGTTATCAGTTATTTTGCAGGATCTCCTTGCCTAAAAAAATCAAAAACCATCTCGTGAGGTTGCACAGAGCTTCTATGTCAAATTTGCTGTACTTTGCAATATATGTTCTAGTAGACTAGACACAGAGGTTTGCAACACTGTCCCGTAGTATGATACTTCGTGTTTCTTGAAAATTGGCACTTATATGACCTCATAGTATTATCTGGTATTGTTCTGCTGAAGTATGTTGTAGGAAATATTATTTTTAGGATTGATTCAGGTACTTCATAGTAACCTTCATGACCTTAACCGAGGGTCTTAGCCTTGTAATAGCTGGAGTTCTTCTGTCTGATTGACTAAGACGACGCAAATTGATTGGATGACGCTTCAAACCCCAACTTAAAATACCTAAAAATAGAATCATCTTTAGTGTATTAAAAATTGTTCGCGTGGTACACTAGCCTTGATTGGTGCGTTGCTATGTAATAATCTGTCATTGTGATTTATGGTGAACCTGTCAGATGAGTTTTGTTTTCGATCTCTCAAAATGTTTGAAAAGTCAAAATAACTGTTGTAAGCTTAGATTTGCTGACATTTTGATTACTTGATATAATCCTGCTTCCTCTGTAATCTATTATTAGATTAACTAGAAGTGGGAGCAGTCACAAACGACAGCTAATCCCCTCGCCCGCTGTCAAGAAATAATAACCTTAATGTAATCTAAATATGTATGAACGTCTAAGGTATATTCACTGAACATTGAGTTCATTGATGTGTAACATGTAGTATCTCAGGTATAAATATTTATGGAAACTTTAACCCAAGTCTGTCAAGTGTAAAATGTAGGTCAAAGTGACCCGATTATCATCTGAAGCTTCTTCACTCTCCAAGATGCATCCACTGACCCAAGATAATTGATGTGACTTATATGTAGTATCTCAGACATAACCCTTACTGCAAACTTTAACCGAATCATTGAAGCATAACATGTAGGTCAGAGTGACCCAATTATCATCTGAAGCAGCATCACTCTCCAAGACGCATCCACTGACCAAAGATGATTGATGTGCCACATGTAGTTCCTTAGATATGAACCTTAACGCAAGTTTTAACCAAGGTCATTGAAGCATAAAATGTAGAGCAGAGTGACCCAATTATCATCTGAAGCAGCATCACTCTCCAAGACGCATCCACTGACCAAAGATGATTGATGTGCCACATGTAGTTCCTCAGAAATGAACCTTAACGCAAACTTTAACCTGAGGTGGGACGAACGGACAGACGGATGGACGGGCGAGATGCTATATCCCCTCCCCAAATCCGTTGGACGAGGGGATAATAAGTATCTAGAGGGCTGAAGTTTCCATTAAATAATAAAGGGCTACGCAGAGCGCAGCATGATACGACCGCACCATGTCGACCACTGAAATTTGAAAAAGTGTAATTTAGAGCAAATTTGGACACAGTAAAAAGCTTGACACAGTAATTAGATGGACACTAAAAGCTTGATACAGTGATAAGCTGGACCCAAAATAGTAAAAATAAAGCTTACAATGAGAATAATCCAAAGAAAAAATCCCATCAAAATCTGATGAAAAATAAGGATTTCGCATATTTCTTATAATTGCAATTTTGACCTCCTGGCCCAATGATATGAGGTACGCCAAATCCATTGAATACTACTTTTAGCTTACAATGAGAGGAACGCAAGGAATAAAATCCCATCAAAATCTGATGAAAAATAAAGATTTCACTTATTTGTAATAATTGCAATTTTGGCCCGACCCCTTATAGCCCGGAAGCGGTAATAGATACTTCAGATCTGTTGACATACTACTAAAACCTTGCATTGAGAGGAGTCCAAAGAAAAAAATCCCATTAAAATCTGATCTAAAATAAAAGATTTCACATATTTCTAAAAATTGCAAGTCTGGTCCCTTTGACCTTTTTTATTGCTCAGAAACGGAAAGAGCTACACCAAATCTGTTGACATATTACTGACAGCTTACAATGAGAGGAATCTAAAGAAAAAAATCCCATTGAAATCCGATGAAAAATAAAAATTTTAGGTAATCTGTATGTTTGCAATTTTTGTCCCGTTGGGCCCCTCATAGCTTGGAAAGGAGACAAATTATCAAAAATCTTGTGGTGCAGCACTAGTTTATTTTTCAGAAGGAATCCATTGCAAAAAACTCCATCAAAATCGGACTAAAAATAAAAAATTGAAATTTTTGAAATTCGCCCCTTTTGAGCCCATTTATCTCGTGAACGGTAAATGCCACGTGAAATCCGTTGGCATACTTCAGAGTGGAAATTTTCTAAGGAGTACACTGAAAGAAACCCTACAAAATCCGATAAATAATAAAGATTCTACAGTCAAATATGTGAAAACAACCAATTTAACCCTTTTTTGGTCCCAAATTCTGAAATGGGTGGGGCCAAAAACTAAAGGAAAAAAACTTTCTCAAGAATGTTCCAAGAAACATCATACTAAAATTTGAAAACAACCTGTCAACTAGAACCAAAGTTATGCTGTCCACAATACCTAATTTAACCCCTTTTTGCCTGTTTTTCAAAAACGGATGGGACAGGGAACACGAAATTAAAACTCGGGCTTAAGCTTGTGCCAACAAACATCATACTAAAATTTGATAACAATTCGTTCACTAGAACCAAAGTTATGCTGTCCACAGACGCCGACGCCAGCGCCATACCATAATACGACCGCACAATTTTTGCGGTCGTTTACAAATAAAATCATTTGTCCCTGATTATGCCTAGTTCCGTGAAAATATTATCCATAAACGAAAATTATTTCATTTTGTTGGAGTCTTTACAAATTACCAAATTCTTCAGGTTGGTCTTTATGCGCAACATAAGTTTTATATTTACTACCAGTTTTGGTATTATGTTATCCACTTGCATTTCCATTAGGTCGGTACCTTCGCTGATGGACTCTATTCCTGCGGATATCAACAGCATAGTTGTCCATTACTTCTGAACCGGTCCAAAAGCAATATCTTGCCAATTAGCTTTATCTAATTAAAATATATACAGTCGAACATGTTTGTCTCGAACACATTTTTACTCGAATACATCGGATGTGTCGAACTTTTGTGTTCAGTCCCTTGAACTTCGACACATCAGAGTTTCACTGTATACATCTAAGGGAAATCTCTGTCCATTGCTGATATTAGAGCCCCTTTTGAGCAACCTCAGCATATTTGATCTCCAACTGCCTTTAATTAGAAAGGAGAAGACAAAAGGCATAAAGGCATAAAATTTCAATCACAGCCTGCAATTAACAGAGAACTCCAAAGCAAAATCACGACTTTATTCCCTGAAGTCGAATGAAGGCTCCAATATCACAGTATCATTTTCATTGCAAGAGAGTTTTCTATCCACATTTGAATGCTTGTCTCATGTTTGACATAATCTGTTTCTAATTAATCTTATTTGTTAATCATTTCAAGTAAAATAATAATCAATTAAAAAATATAGTCAATCTTTTTGGTTATATCTCGAAAATTTGTTTGTGAATAAACAAGTTGAATAGCTCAATACAAAGTCGCCATCAGCATACAGTTGTGAATTAGAACGAATATCCTGACTACTTCCTGGCATTTTTCTGCAGTTGTTGAGAATCTTCCGATCTATATTCTGAATTCTGGTCATCTATATGTATGATAGGTTGGACCGTTCATGAACACTTCAGTTCTAATTATATAATTTTAGTCGCAATCAGGCGAAAAAACATCAAAATAAACCTAACGCTGTTTGGCTGAAAAGTTTGGTAGTTATTGAGAATATATATGTTTGTTGAGAATCAGGGTCGTTTGACTATTATATATTCCGTGCAATTTCTTACAACATCAAAGAACAAAATAATTCTGCTGTTAATTATGCCATTAAATTTAATAAAAGATCACATCCCGCTACACACAAATTGACACAATTCCTCGTCGTATTTTTATATAAACGATTCCCTTCATTATTTTAATTTATTGTGTTGCTTCAATTCCATAGTTTCGTTTTGGTCTCTGATTTCCCTGCAGTGAACAAGACTTTCAAAAAAAAAAGAATAAGAGTTACTTTTTTTTTAGTAAAACGCATGTTCCTTGAGGCAATCAACAAGGTTGTTTAGAACAACAGCAACACTTCCAGATCCGAAACACAAATGTTAATGTCATTATCATCTTCACAACATTTCTATATATCTTGTTTGGAAACTTCAACGCCATTGTTTGATGACGTAACTATAGTTCCAAGTTCTCCCTTTCAAGAAAATAATGAGCACTTCACAACTTTGTATTACAGTCAATAATACATGGAAATACTGTGAACGGTCCAGGTATTACACCAAATTATTTCCTTAGGAGACCAACGATGACGATGACAAGGACAGTATAGGAAGGGAATAGGACAATTGTCAATTGCAGCATACATTCGACCACACACACTAGAAATACCATATACATGTACTGATATAAAGACGGCGGATGAATGTATCACATATTTCACTTTTCGGGAGCTGTTCGACAAAAAAGGGTCGAATCTATTCAGTATAGCATGACTTCTCCCTTTTTCAAATTTTTTAATGTTATGTTTCATATTTGTATTCCAAACATATCCGTAAATTTCTTTCTTGGAAACATATTCATTTAATTCGTTACCATATGAACATGTTGATTTTTTTATTGCATTAAAAAATAAAACTGCTAAAAGTAAGCAACGAGTTAAAAAATAAAATAAAAGAAAAAAAAATAATTTACAAATCACAAAACAGAAGTAGTTGTGAGAGTCATACTTTATTTTCTTTTGCGAGTTGGTTTTCTTTTCCTTTTTGTATTCGTCCATTTTATCTTTTAACTAGTGGTCAAATTTCTACCATATCTATTCTCTTACACATATTAATTTTGGCCAATTGCACAACATTTTGATTAAATGTCTATTTATCATGACGTATGTTGCGTTAAGGCGTCGTTCTCTTGTCGGATATCTTTGGTTTTTGGTTTTTGTTTTTTTTTCTTTTTGATTGCGTACTCTTTGAAGTCTTGTAAATGCGCTATCAAACTTTTATTATGTTTTTTTTTCTTATTTTTCATTTCCCTGTACTTTAAAGATTTAACAATCTATATGAACCACTATAGTTCTGCATGATCTATTCCCATAAAAATGTCGCGCCATTAAAAGCGTTGACTGTGCAAAAATCTATTCAGAACAATATGTGTGTTATTCAGTTGTATTCACGAAAGAATTGCATCGACAAATGGTCGCAGCAACATAATTTGTCTTGAAGCTGATCAAGCATCTGAGATGTTAAACACTTTGTTCGATCAAGCAGTGCGAGACAAAGCAGGTTAAAGTGATTAAATTCTACTGGTATACTATCAAAGATAGATGCAAAGATAGATGATCATGCCATGCAGAAAATGCCATTTGAACTTTAGCAATTCGATCAAATAAAATATTTATGTCAGTGACCCAGTTTTCTGGAATGCAGCATCATGTTGGTCAACAATGAGAGATACAAAAATGATGTATCATCTTTATTACGAAGTTATAAAACTGAGTGAAGACTTGAATGAAGGTCTTGCAAGCGGAAATACAGGTTACAAAGACTAATTTTCTCGGAGGCAGATTTTGATGACACTACCTTGCATATAGATCCCGAGATACCTATTTATATGAGGGCGCAGACACCGGGATACTCATAATATTCTGGAAATCGTTTTCAATGACGAAAACTCATTTTATTTTGCATGTGTTGAAGCATACAACTAGATGGAAGTAAGTGGTGACGAGGAACGTTAACTTTTTTTTTCATTTAACTCTTGTGACTTGGAACACTATCTTATAAAAGGCTACGCAACGCGCAGCATAATACGAGCGCAGCACGTTGAAAACAAGGGGTATAAATGGACAACTATTTACACAAAATGACTGGTTGACTTCAATCTGTTTGCAAACTCCATTTAGAGAATGCCAAAAAATGTACTGGACAAAAGTGCATCGAATTGCGATAAAAATTAAAATTGGTAAAAACGGTAAAGCTATCTCATTTGGAATACTCCAGCTGTGCATTTTTATTAGCGATAAAATGAAAACAAAAGAATTCTAAATACGACAAAAAAAACATGAAAAAAACATTTCACCCGTTTTCTGCTCTCTTTATTGAAACGGATGGAACCAACCACCAACAACGGACCCGTGAGCCCCTGCTCACTAGAAATATCCCCGCTCCTAACTTCAGCTTTAAGTGGCCTGCACAAGTTTAAACATGCATCTTACAATATAGCACAAAATCACTGATAATTGACTAAGTCGGTACACAGGAAGTAGTAACCCGACAGATTGGATGGAATGACTTAAAATCTATTAAGTCAGAAAACAGGCAGATGTAACCCGACATGTCTAAAAATGCATCCAACAATATGGCATGACTATACAAAACTTCTGATAAAATTTCAAGTTCGTATCATTTACCATTGCAGAAAAAGGCTTGACGTAAGTTGGGACGGACAAAAGGACGGACGGAATGACGGACAAGGGTAAAACAGTATACCCACCTTGTCCTTCGGAGAAATTTAAACATGCCAAGGAACATCCTACTAAATTTTATTACTGATCCAGCCACTATTACTAAAGTTATGCTACCCACAGACGCCGACAACGCCTGTCCCATACAATTTGCGACCAAACACTTTTTAAGGAAGTATAAAAAGCATCCTATATTCAAACGCGCGTCTACATTTATTTGTAATCAAGACCAATACGCACGGCACAAAGCAGAATAACTTCATTTTCTGTTTACCATATCAACAATATGTCCGATGTCATTTGTATTTTCAAAATTGAAAGTCTGGCATAAGCTCGTGCAATACACTGGAACATTGACATACTGACACAAGATCGAACAATACACTATGCAATCTGATGAAGTCAAGTGTCGCTCATGAGTTGTTACAACCAGTAAAACACTAAATAGAACAGATATCAGAGGAGACTGGCCTTATCATACGCACATAGAATACGAAAGTATTTAAGGAAAACCTATTAATACTAAGAAAAACAGTCTTGCTAGCCTGGAAGTGAAATCGACTCCTCTGGAAAAAGTAGACCCCTTTACATATCTTGACAGTGTTATGGACAGAACAGGGTATTAAGTGCTGTATACAGCTTTTTTAATGATGACAACTATTTGTTAAGCAGGAAACTTTAACTTAAATACCAAAATCAGACTTTTGATTCAAATGTCAAGCCATCCTACTGTAAGGCTGTGAAACATTGAAAACAACAAAAGATCTACTAAAACAAATTTTAAGTTTTCATCAACAAATGTTTATGGCAAATTCTAAAGCTCATATGGCCAGAAATAAATCACAAATACCGATCTAACGGAGAAGACCAAACAGCAGTCCATAGAAGCAGATCTAATAAAGTGGAAATGGAGGTGTATTGGAAACACTCTTAGAAACCATTCAACCCAATCACAAGGCAGGCACTCCAATGCAAAGTAAGAAGCCCAAGAAATACCTGGCAGAGAAACCTACAAGTCGAAATGGATGCCGAGAGGTACCGATGGAACGACCTGGTTAGAATGGCCAAGAACCAACCTGTTAGAGAAGTATTGTTACTGGGCTATGTGCCTCTGTGGCACAATAACTAACTCGTCATTACTAGACCAATAAATTGAGGCCACCGACAAAAGCCATATGGCAAGCTGTCATATAATAGCCAAGAACAACCTACATACAATATATTACTGACCTACCATTTAAAGTTACTGAGAAATCTGAACTTATCACAAAAATCTCAAAATGCTTACTGGACTGTGAAATTGAGGTCAACGACAAATGTCATATCACTAATTGTATGTTCTATCCAAGACCGACCCATATACTAAATATCACTGACTTACCGCTTATAGTAACTGAGAAACCGATCTAATCACAAAAACTGTACATGCTCACTAAACCTTGAAATTGAGGTCCAGGACAAAATCCATAAGACAGACTGTCATGTACTACACAAGCCAAACCATATACCAAATAACATTTTCCTACCACTTATAGTTACTGAGAAACTGAACTAAACATGCTCCTTGTACTGTGAAATTGAGGTACCAGACAACAGCCATATGACAGGCTGTCATGTCCTACCTAATACCAACCTATTTATCCAATATCTTTGACCTACTGCTTATAGGCACTGAAAAAATTACCTTATCACAAAAACTTAACATGAAAGTTCCCGCCACCGCCGCCGTCATACTTTGTACGCGTATTTCTCGCTTCCCTCGCCTTTCGTCGCGGGCAAGACAAAACCATTCATATGAAACGAACAATACAGACTGCAAATATGTTCCATATAGCAACATAAGTCAGTGTTAGACAAAAATCAAACAAAAAGATCGGCATGACAATGGTAGGCGTCAATAGTAATTGTATTGTAGTCTTTGCATGGCATCCTGTTGACACTGCCATGTCGCTACATTATCAACAATTTGATATATCTGATATGCGAGTTAATTTACATCCTTAAGATTCTTGAATATGGAGTTAAATTTGCAATTCAAACATTCTTGGAATAAAATCTGTTAAGACCAAAAACGGGAATATCATTATAAAACCCGATAAATGAATTATTTCTGATAATTTAATGTCAAGTATATTTTAAAGTGAATTACCAGGGAATGAATAAGAATCCCGCTACAACACCCGAATACGACTTTTAGGAAAAAAGTTTTAAATTGCACTTTAATATGCACTAGCACTTCAAGAAACAGGGTCTGTAAATCTCGTCACATGACCAACGTGAATCAATGAGAAACGTGGGGGAATGGTGGGGTTTTCGATTCACAGATCATGAACCAGCATATTTTTGAATTAATGAATTATGACCTTAATTACCTTAACTTGGGTAGAAATTAAAATAAAAATAGCGATTTTCTTGAAGCCGCATAGTATCTATCAACCAGGCTTTTCTGGCTATGGTAGATATCCCAATGTAAAGCGTCTCATCAATCCTGACTTTGTGACGTGGCGAAAAAAAATCCCGGAAGTAAAATCGGTTGACTGATGAAATGTGCGTTCTGCATAGTGACGTCATAAGTGAAAGTAGAACGAGACTTACAGACCCTATTGTCCGGCATTTATATTTAAACACATTGGTCAACGCAATAAGGACTCTTTGTAATAGTTCATACTTTATTTCGTTGGAGAAGAAGGAACAGAAAAATGTAGATTATTCATGTACTTCTCGTTCAAACAAGAGTCAACTACTATACATCAACCCCTGGCAACATTAATGGAATGTATAATCGAGACAAGATACCATGATGGACTTATTGAAGGACAAACAGATAAAAACATTATCCTTATCATCACTTATAATGGTATGTGATCATACTAAGTATACGGTGTTAAATCGTGATAAGACTTGATGAAAACTAGACAGCAATATATCGACGACGCATTCTAGTCTTGTTTAAATAACTTATATTTTGCCCAAATCAGATTGCAAGATATGAAACGTAGAAATAAATTCTATATTCCAATATAAGCACTACATCTTGTCGGATTTACACACAGTTAAGTGATGACTGTACAAGATACAAACACAAGTCAACCAAACAAACATTTATATCAGAATTCGATGTCTAAATACGAGATCTATATATCATATACTATTCTGAAAACTTCCATCCAATTTGGAGTACTTATATTCCCGTCATTTTTCCATTTCAATGGCACCTAGATATAAATATGACATCTAAACATCTTACACAACCTTTCTATAGTGTACCATCTAATTTAGCTTTAAAATGACATTTATATGATTTTTTTTACCTAGGGTGCTCACTTTCGGCCAAATATAAAGCAGGCCATACCTCCCCAACGAAGTTGATAAGTACCAGTCTGCACTCCCTTATGGAGGAAATAACAAAATTACCAAACAGCATTATCAAGAGCCAAAGACCAAAAGGCAAATAGAAAAAGGCAGGTATAAAACAACCAGAAAAATAGACCATATCCAGGTTCATGGTCTGCGCTCCCTTGTTTGTACTTTTAGACTGATCCCGGTATGAACAATTTCTGGTTCCCCATGCCCAGTTGTACTGAGCAATAAGGAAAACAGAAATTTTTTTCTTAAAAAGGCAATTATTTCTGAGAAAATCAAAGTTGTCAACATTTAAAGCTACAGAAGCGAAATATTTTGAATTATTTCTAAACGGGGTTGCCCTACGGAAATCAGATATTTGTGTAAGTGACAGGCAACTGGTTCCATGGTTATTAAGTAAAATTATTAATAATATAACAGAATTTTTTTTCTATTTGATGATTTATGAGATACATTTATCAATTAAAAAATCACTTACTTTGAAGTTCTGGAGATTTTTGTTTGTCCACATCCAAGAGGGGTAACTCTTACAAAGTGACAACTTAAGGAGTGCAGACCATGAACCTGGATATCATCTATTCTCTACTGCAATGGTCCCGACTTCATACAGATATTTCAAACGAAACGGTGGATTAAACTGGTTTTATGGTGCGTCAAACCTTGCCTTCAATTGAAATTATGTCCGGCAGTAACTCAAAAGCAATTGCGATTGAAAGGTCGTAGACGGAAAAAGCTATGTTCATCCCAGCATTAAGTAATAAAGGGCTACGCCGAGCGCAGCATAATACGACCGCAGCATTTCGTCCAATGAAATTTGAGCAAGTGTAATTTCAAGTTATGTGGACACAGTAAAGAGCTTGACACAGTAATTAGCTGGACACAAAGTAGGTCTAAGGAACATGAATATTAGTCCTTTTAATCCCTTAAAGCTCAGATACAGTAAGAGTGACACAAAATCTGTTGACATACTACCAAAAGCTTACAACAAGAAGAATCCAAAGAAAGAATTCCATTGAAATCCGACGAAAAATAAATATTTTGCATATTTTGAAAAACTGCAATTTTGGCCCCTTTGACCCTTTTAGCTCAGAAACGGTCAGAGATACGCGATATGTGTTGACATACTAACAAAAGCTTACAACAAGAGGAATTCAAAGAAAAAAATCCCATCAAAATCCGATAAAAATTTTTTTTACAAATTTAGGCGATATGTGCATTTGCAATTTTGGCCCCTTTTGGTCCCTAATTCATCTGAAAAGAAACAAATTATCAAAAAGCTAATTGTTAAACACTATATTAATTTTTTTCATAAGGAACCAAATGCAAAAAATTGCATCTAAATCGGACAAAAAGTAGAAATTATTTTTGAGATTTCCCCCGTTTGGGCTCCATTTATATCATGAACGTTACATCCGACATGAAATCCGTTGATATACTGCAGATTGGAAATTTTCTCAGCAGTACACAGAAAGAATCCCCATCAAATTCTGATAAATAATAAAAATTCTACAGCCCAATATATGGAAACACCCAATTTGTCCCTTTTTGGCCCCTTTTTGAAAACAGGAGGGGCCACAATATTAAAAACATATTCAAGCCTTCCTTTTGTACCAAGGAACATTGTGTTAAAATTTGGTAAGAATTGATCAACTGGAACTTAGGTTATTGACCAAAAACAGAGGTGTCTACAGATGACGACGACGAAAACGACGACGACAGCACCATACCATTATACGACCTCGAAAATTTTGCGGTCGTATAAAAAATTAATCTTGAATCACAGTTGAACCGAAACTTCAAAATTCTCAACATTTAAAGAACATTTTTAATGATCGAATTAGACGGATTTTTTTAAAAGCCTAGATTTATAAGGTGGTCACTGGGATAGCTATGTTTAATGATAAAGTCTTCGTAAGTTTTGCTAGCCGTTTCAACTGTGATACAGCTACACTTTGTGAGCAGAAAAGGTTGAATATTGCTGTCCATGTTAGGTAAATTGATAATTTTGATATTAAAATCGTCCCTATAGTTGTAAATCTTTGAATAGAGATTACCATTTTCGCAAATTCGAAATGTAAGTCTAAAAAGATGTAGATCTAGGAGTTTTGGCCGTTTCCTTTATCCCTTGTTCTAGATGATATATTGATTGAATCCATGTAACAAAAGATGTGTAATTAATGGAAAGAGTATTATCAATGTATCCATAAGTGAGCATAGAAGATCTAGCATCTTTCATTTTATGATCTTTTATGAGTCAAATGTGAAATAAAAATTTAGGGAGGCAATCTATTGCGTAGACTGGCAACTGCCTCTACAAGATACGGATGGCCGGTCAACAATTAAATGATTTAGTTTCAGGTTATCTGAACCATTAGTCCTATAATATATGACTTTGCACTTCTATTCCATATTTAAAGTTTTACTCGGATTTTTGCATTTTTTTATTTTTTTGAAAGTGCGAAGTCATATCGGATCTTTAAAATTTCCATGAGCACTTTCCGACATGATTTCATGTCGGAAATAAAATAAGTTTCCTGTCGGACTGTATGCCATGTTTTTAAATATATTTAAGTTTTCACGGACCTTAACATGTAAATTATTAAAAAACATACCTCTCTTGCCATTCAGACTATTATTCCCAACACTGCTAAATAAAATAATTTCCAAAGCGGTGCAATATCTAGAGCATTCGCCATTTTCAATGAATTTCGAATTTTAACAACCGTGTTTTAAACAAGAGGCTCTCAAGAGCCTGTATCGCTCACCTGGGCCACCGCTGACATATGCAGTAAAAATAATCCCAATGTTTTAAGGGCATTATTTTCAAATTTGTTAATAGACATTGATGTTATATTATCTTAAGTTAAACTATATTCCAGACTGGCAGCTATTTTGGATGGGGTCGCAGTTCTGCTGTCACCTTTCTTGAAGGGTACCATTGAGTCTAATTTTGGTTCCAATTAACTAAATATTT
>MJUU01010007.1:91736-107731 GCA_002080025.1 Modiolus philippinarum | reverse complement strand
GGCTATAACTCCGAGATGGGTTTTCAGATTTTCTTCAAAATTTCAGGGCAGGTAGATCTTGCCATGCTGATCATTTTTACCACATGTCAGATTTTTAATATCTGTAACGGTTTTCGAGTTATTGGCCAAAAACTGCAATTTACCCCCATGTTCTTTTTTTAGCAACGGCGGTCATGTTGTTTGACCTACCGCCTAATCGAACACAATTTTGAGAAGCCATACTCTGGTGATGATTCAGACCAAGTTTGGTTACATTTGGCCCAGTGGTTTCAGAGAAGATTTTTGAAATTGTTGACAGACGGACGACGGACGCATAGTGATGGCAAAAGCTCACATGGCCTTTTCGGCCAGGTGAGCTAAAAAGAAACAGCCCGAGGTTCTATATTGTAGGACTATCTGAACCATCATTGAATGGTGTTGAAATAGTCATAGTATTATATAAAATGGGGGTAATAACATGATTACTGAAAACAGAATTAATCCAACTTGTAAACAGTCAGTGAAGGTCAAAACCACAAGAAATATTGTGAACCGCAGTGGGCATGACTAGGGTTTTCAAAAGAAATGAAGGTTTAACTGGTTTTTCAAGACAACATCCGCTCCATTATGGCATTTGCTATTGGAAGGTAGTAGACATTGAAATGTTCTTTTAAATACTAAGTAATAATAATAGTGAATCACAGTTCGGACCGAGACTTTTTCCACAAAGTACTAAAATTTATTCAAGAACTATCAGACGGAATTTTTTAAGCCCCGATTAATGCAGTGATCACTATGACTAACGCGTAATTTCTTATATTTTTTTTACTGACTATGAAACATGATTCCGTACACAAGAGCAGACTGAATGCTATATATAATTACTGCCTATGTTAGGGAAATTAAAATTGATGAAATTTGAGTCGTTTTGTCCATGTCAGATGATCGTTTTCTCAAAGAAGTATGGCCATTAAAGCGTGATTTTTTTCCCTATATGAGGCCATTTTCAAAATATGCTCAATTCTTTTTTTTAAATCAGGTGAGGAAGTCTCTGGTATGTGTACTTCCCTGGAATAAAATTAATATATGCAACACTTGTATGTTTTCTGACATATCAGCAGTCAAATATAGATGAAAATTGTCTTTGGTGTCGAATTTGAGCCATTTTATAGTGTTTGGGAAGGCAAAACTATTCGAAGGACACCGAGAACCAAATCAATTTTTTGTTGAGAGTGTGTAAACATTTTTCCTTCCGAATAGCAGTTAGTTTATTTTGGTTCTTGGTGTACTATGCAACGAATTTTTATAAAAACCTTCAAAAATTGTGAAAATCTGTCAAATTGCTTTCGATTGGCAAGTTAAGTGGCTGAATCTTTTATCAAATGGTATGAAAATGCATTTGAATTAATTATTTATTATAATGTATATAATAGATTACCTGTGCAACAGTTTTGGAGAACATTTGATGCATTTGCAAAATCGGTCAGCTGAATGAAATAAACTTACGCGAAAGTGACAATACCTCTTTGAAATGTAAGTCCAAAAATAGATGCGGATCAAATAGTTTCCGTTGTTTCTTTTATCTCTTATTCTTGTGATATAATGATTGGATCCGATTAACAGAAGATGCGTTTTAATGGAAAGGTCATCGTCAATGTATCTATAAGTGAGGATTGAAGTGCAACGATAAGTGCAATATAGAACTCCATTCTAAAGTCTCATACGAAATTTTAAGCGGATGTGATATGTGTTTGTTGAGAGAAGTGTTACGGAAATTTTTACTATTTATAGTATTTGTTGAAAATATTCCAAGTCGGTAAACAGGAAATAGATGTCCATCAGACCAAATTTGGATAATCGCAATATGGAATACCATACTTAAGTCACATACCAAATTTCAAAGTGGCTGTGAGAAAAGTGTAACGAAAACTTTGCTTTATTACAGTATTTGTTGGAAAACCATTCAAAGTTGGTAAACGACGAGAAAAATGGTCCCTAAAAGTCGCCACACATTACGTGTGCAAGCGACACAAAAAACCAACACAACTACAAGTTAAGTGGTTTCCCGAAACAAAATACTTTCGCAAAACTTTCATTTTTTCATATTTTCATTAAAAAGTCTATAAATGGCCGGAAGTGTTGGTAATACTTTACTTCATAGTTTGTTTCAATCTTCTGATATATGAACCAAGTCCAGATATTTTCATAAACCAGTCAAATAAAGGCGAAAAAAAAAAGGTGCGACAAACAATAGTGGACTACTCATTTTATTAAGCGTGGTACATTCTTAAAATCCTTTTATATCCTTGATCAGTTGTGAGCATGAATACGCTTTAAAAAGTGTATGTACTTAAAATTTCAAGTAATTACGTACAAACATTAATATGTATCAACATATCTTAGCTTACCTTAGACAGAGCTACAGCAAATCCACAATACAAGTGTAGCCGAGTCAGCGTCAGTCTGGAAATTTATTCTAGAAGGACAATTTAATCCCCTCAAATTTTAATGGCATGTTACCCGTATTTGAACTTACCTGAAAATCTTAAATGTAGACAGACGACTGACTCAATGAGGAAAACATGTGCAAAGAATATACAAATAAGTATCAACGCCTCCATAAAACATCGCAAACAACTGCGTAAGCATCGTTTTGTTTAACTCTTTGTCTGGAGACCTGGGAAATTGTTTGGCAGTAATGTCGTCCCAGACAAATACGTTTTTTTTATCATTGGATTGGCAATTGGCTAAGGACATCACATCATTTCGATTTTCGAAGAGTGACTATATGATAATGCGCTAGTTTTGTGATCAAGATTTCATTGAAATATTATAAAATTTAAAGAATTCTTAAAATCATTATCGACACTTTTAAACGCAATTTATTGCATTTCCACTGGAATCTTTATATTCGTATTTTCCTTTAAAAGTTCTCTATCAAACTTGTATAACATTAACTGATACTGTCGATATCAGTAGTACCATGTCTTTACACCCATCAGTCATAGTTCATAGATAGATACTTGGGATGAATGACCAGTAGAGGCCATAATTTAATTATCCATTTTCGTTTTCTTGTACGTTGCCTGTATTGCACATGAAATCGTTAACACCAAGAAAAAGCAAAGATTGTATTCAAGATGGTGGTCATAGAGTTAAAAGTCTGCCTGTATTCGTTTTCATTCGTATGTTTTTTATACTTTAGGGAAACGGGACAGTTAAAGGGGCGATTTTGGTACCTATAAAGCGGTTTCACCCTACCACTGGCCAGTGCCGGTACCAAGTCAGACTGCCCCGAGTTCCTATCGTTGTTTACGTTTGTCTTTTGTCTTCTATTTGTTGTTGTTTTTTTTCTTGTGCAGTTCCTTGATACATTGTGGCATGTGACTGTGTTTTTCAGCCATTGTAGGTGTTTTCTGTTTTTAATTTTAAGCTGATTAAAAACAACCTACAGTAAGTTTCTACATAATGTAAAATTCTAGACTCCTCGACGTTTTATGTACTTTCTGTTTGGAGTGGAATTGTGTTGCATGATGTATCTAGCTGCAAAACAATTTTCATATTCGTTATTTTTGCTTTTCTGTAAGTGGAATAAATATAGTAAAATTAAAAGGAAACTAGATTTGCAATTGCAAGCAATAGCTGATGTCGCCCCTGGCAGCCAATTCGATAATACCATCTTGTTCGCAGTGTCAAAATCTACTTAGAAATCAATTTTCGTTGAAATTGGGCAAAGTTGAAATTTTGACGTATTTTGGCCGCCATATTGGAAATGGCGGCGACTTCGAAATTTTTTTTGTGTGATGCCCATCTCCTTTTGGTGATCCAACTTTTTGTCAAATATGAATGACTTGTGTCAAGGCATGTTTGAGATTTTGTCATTTTCATTTAAATCTGACAAATTTTAAGTGTCGACGTAACTTGGCAGCCATCTTGGAAATGGCGGCCATTTTGAAAAAATTTTTGGTTGCCTGCACATCTCCTCAAGGTGATACAACTTTGTACCAAATATGAATGAATTCTGTCGAGGCATCTTTGAGAAAAAGCCCGGACAAAAATAGGTGGAAGAAAGAAAGAAAGAGCGCGTAATAATAAAGAGTGATGATATGTTTGCATGCAAACAAAAGTCACCCAAAGCATTGCTTTTTGAATAAAATGCTGTGTTGTATATTTATCACCAATGATTGTAATAATGTGTTCTGAAATATTTGTTTCTATTCCTTATGTAAGAACTGGTGTCATAAACACATTACCTTTTCGTCTATCAGTGTTAGTAGTACTTTGATTTACAGGTTAACACTACGGGATTGCATCAGAAAGGAAGTTGCGTCATAATGGTTTCATGATTGATTAATTGATGAAACCAACATTTAAAGCTTCATATGTAAATTTATTGATACCTTAACTTGAAATAAAGCTTAAGGACTGTGACCTTGACCTTTGACCTTGACCTCATTTTGAAGGTCCAAACTTCCTGAACATTTTGTACGTTGAATGTCTTTTAGTATCTTCAATGGTATTTGAGCTATAAGCAAAAAACATAAAATTCAGACATCAAAATCGGTTTTCGGTCCATAAACCGAAAACGGTTGGTCCGATAATTTTAGACCCTATGTAACAAATGTAGATCTTAATAAGACACACATTTTTGCTATTACAAGTTATCAGCTATCTATTACGGTTTATGAGTTATTACAAAAACAAGGTCTAGGGTCAAAGTTCAAAGTGACTAATGACTTTTGACCTTGGCATTTTTAAATGTAACACATATCACCTAAATTGAATGGAAAAGGTTTCAGGTTTCTATCTGTTACCGTTTTCGAGAAAAGCATGCTAAAAGAGGTGACGAAACTTTCAAGGGCATAACTCTTGAACGGTGCATCATAGAATTTCGGTCCAAATGTAACAAAGGTCCGTCATGACCTAATAAACATTTTTGCCATAACAATTAATCAGCTATCATTTACAGTTTTTGAGATATTCCAATCACAAGATTTGAGGTCAAAGTTCAAAGTGACCAATGACCGTGGTCATTTTGGAAATTCAAAGACCTTCTTACACATCTTGGGATGGTTGTCCAAGTTGGTGCCATGTTTCATTAAGTTTGGAATACCCATCTCTGAGATAATGTTTGGACAACGTTTGAAAAATCCATTGAGGAATAATAATAAGAAACAGAGTAAAAACAATAAGTCACCAAACTTCGTTTGGGTGACTTAATAACAAAGAAACGGACCAAAACAATATGTCGTCCCGACTACGTCTGGGGCGACATAATAAAAGGCTACGCTGCGCGCAGCATGATACTACCGCAGCAGGTGAAATTTGAACAAGTGTAAATTAAAATGAATGTGGACACAGTAATTTACTTGACAAAATAAGGACCTTGACACATTAATTAACTGGACACAAACTGAAAATAAAAATTACCCCTTTTACTACCAACTAAAAGCTTACATCAAGAAAACTCGGGTTGAAATCGAATGAAAACTGAAAATTTCACATGTTTGGAAATACAAAGAAAAAATGTATTGCAATTTGGGCCTTTGACCTCTTACAACCTGGAAACCGTAAGAGCAACGCAAAATATATTGCCATACTACTGAAAGCTGGATAAAGTGAAGAATATGAACACAATACTAGTACTACCAGTATTGTATAATACTGGTAGAAAATTTTATACCAGTATTGTATGCAACAATACTGGAATTACTAGTATTGTATTATTTACAATACCAGATGTACCAGTATTGTGAAAAATACAATACTAGTTGTACCAGTATTGTGTTGCTTACAATACTAGTTGTACCAGTATTGTGTTGCTTACAATACTAGTTGTACCAGTATTGTATTTTTTACAATACTGGAAATACCAGTATTGTAATTTTTACAATACTAGTTGCACCAGTGTTGTATTGTAAACAATACTAGTTTTTCCACTATTGTGCTATATACAATACTAGTTTCTAATGCATGCAATTTTGGCCCTTTTAACCATTATAGCTCGGAAATAATAAGAGCTACGCTAAATACGTTGACAAATCGCTGAAAGCTTACAATGAGAGGAATCCAAAGAAAAAATCCCATCAAAATATGATGGTGAAAAATAAAGATTTCACATATTTCTGATAATTGCAATTTTGGCCCCTTTAACCTCTTATAGCTCAGAAACAGTAAGAGCTGTGCCAAATCTGTTGACATAGTACTGAAAGCCTACAATGAGAGGAATCTAAAGAAAAAAAATCCCATTGAAATCAGATGAAAAATTAAAATATTAGTAATCCGCAAGTTTGCAATTTTGGTCCCGTTTGGGACCTCATACCTTGGAAAGGAATCAAGTTATACAAAATCTGATAGTGCAGGGTTATGTTAATTTGTAATAAGGAATCCACTGCAAAAAACTGCATCAAAATCGGATAAAAAATAGAAAAAAAAACTAATTTTTTTTAAATTCGCCCCTTTTAGGCCCCATTTATCTCGTTAACGGTTTATGCCACATGAAATCCGTTCGCATATTACAGATTGGAAATTTTCTAAGGAGTACACTGAAAGAAACGCCATTAAAATCAGACAAATACGAAACATTCTACAGTCAAATATGTGAAAACACCCAATTTAACCCTTTTCGGCCCCTGATTCTGAAATGGGTGGGGCCATAAACTGAAGGAAAAAAGGTGCTAAGAAACATCATACTAAAATTTTGAAACAATTTGTCTACTAGAACCAAAGTTATGCTGTCCACAGACACAAAAATAGCTAATTTAACACTTTTTGGCCCCTTTTTCTGAAACGGGTGGGGCAGGGAACACGAAATTAAAACCCGGGCTTAAGCATGTGCCAAGAAACATCATACTTAAATTTGAAAATGATCCGTACACTAGAACAAAGGTCATGCTGTCCAGAGACACAAAAATACCAAATTTAACCCCTTTTGGCCCTTTTCTAAAATGGGCGGGGCAAGGAACACAAAATTAATACCCGGGTTTAAGCATGTGCCAACAAAAATCATACTAACAATCCGTCCACTAGAACCAAAGTTACGCTGTCCACAGACGCCGACGCCTGCGCCATACCATAATACGACCTCAAATTTTTGCGGTCGTATAAAAATCCTTTATTCTCTGTTTTAGTCTCATGTAAGAAAGGTATCCCACAAGATGGCAAAGCAGCTTTATTTCTATACAATGGATGCGTTTTCTCAAGCATGATCCAAATAACAAGTTTTATCAATTAATTCATTTAATACAAGACATAAATCATACATTAAGAATAAATGTTTATTTTCTTTTTAATTTCATGCTGTGCGAAATGCTTTGGCCTTCCCGATTCCACATCATATTTAATATCCCTAGTGTGTAGTATACAAGAAAATCCAATAAAACCATCGACTTTTATCCACATCAACTTTGAAGAAAGCCTCGATATGTCTTGTTTTACATATGCGTAAATAAAATGGATAGTTTCATCATGTTTTACTGCATGATTGAAACGCAATCCTCTTCTTTGACTCGGGCTTTATACACGAATTTGTAACTCCTTCTCTGCTTATATCACGTCTAGTTATAGTTTAACTGATCGAAAAGGTCAACGAATAGCTTTTCCACCAGTTTATATTCATCCAATTCCGAACATTATATTATTTTTATAGTCTGAACTTAACAACTCACTGTGTATATATATATATTTATATATATATATATATATTAGCAAATTAGAGCTTTGTTCTGCTTACATGAGGAGTCTAGTCCAATTTTAAATAAATTGGAAGTTCAACTCCGTCATTTATGAAAGATTCATTCTTGTACTCCTCATTTTGAGGATTTATATTTGATGAATACATATACATTCTTATATATTCTAACTAGGAATAAAGTCCTGCAAAAATGAAAATATGCAATACACATATAATTCATACTAACTGGAATAAACTTTGGATTTCCAATATGAATAGGTCACGTAAAAATTTGTTTAGGTGACGTATTATTTCAACAGACTATGACATCAGTAAAATCCTAATTGGGTTTGTGTCATTAAAGTGATAACACGTTATTTCTGCAGATAGAACTGATTGGGTTGAAGTATTATGGGATGAAGATCATTTTGATCCACATGTGTTTATGGCACATTCGTAAGTATTCTGTATATATTCACTAGCATGTACAAATTAGAAAAGCACATGCTATGTTCATCTAATATGCATTTTGTCAACACAAATTTGCTTTCTTGCTTTTTTGTTGTACAAGTTTGTTTTAACATTCCTAGAATTCAAATCAAGGACAAGAAAAAATGTATGTAATAAATGTAGAAGACATATTCATGAGAAAATTGTCGGCATCAGTATTCAAGAAATAGATATAATTCTCCCAGATGCTTGGCCTTCTTATTTAACAATCAATCATTCAATGAAGTGTTTGCGACAGTGATGGTATTGTGGTTTATCGTTTTGAAGGACACATTTAGTATTCTTCCAGTCTTCAATAAAAAGGGAATGCCAAACATGGCATGGCAAATTTTGATCTGTACTCATTCAGAAACGGGATAGGCAAGAAACAATTTAATGACTGATTACCTATTGTATAAATGAAAAACGTGGACTATAAAACAAAATATGATAAGAACATCAAATGTATAAAATGATAATGTTTACATCAACTAGTTTTACTAAAATGATGACAATGATTTTATTTGAAATTCACACGAATTTTACCACATCATATGATACAACAGAAAATATACATTTTTAAAATGAACATCATACAGATTTAAAATCCATGTAAAAGTTAAAACTTCTTGAAAATTTAGCATTTTGTGTAGACTGTGTTGACAGTACTTCTCTACAACCACCATGTTACACATGATCTTCTGGTCCTTGTTATTAACCTGAAAAGGAAAAGTTACATTATTAGACATTGTACTTATGTAAGCATATCATATAATAATTTGTAAAACAATGAAAAAAAACGAAATTTGGGGGAGTAGATTTAAGTTTTTCTTTTTCGTTCTCAGAAATTTGTAAAGTAGAGACAGCAAAAGTCTGAAGAATATTCAGAGGGCGAGATCAGAAAAGGAAATCCATTGGTCAAACGACAAAACCAAAAAAGCACTCTATTATATGTGCAAGATCATATGGCACTCAGTAGGCATATATCAGTATAAATTTTAAAAACTAATATATGTTGCTTTCTTTATACAAGTATTGCCGGAAAAATGTTTTTCTTAAAAGATTACATTTGCCAACTAAAACAGACAGCATACGCTTAAGAAATCATTATGGTATAAACAGTATGAAACAGAAAAATACAATCAGATGATGTTTGTAATATCGTTACAGTTAATTTGGTAATACATAATCAAAGTACTAATGATGTTTCTCCTTAACGAGGGGTTATGTCAACGTAACACAGACCAGACATAAACACAATCAGCAATATTCAAAATGAATTCAAAAATGAAATTTACCAAGAAGAAGCCAGATAGTCACATGGGTCGTGTAAATAGGAGAAAAGAGACCTTAGCGTCAATGCAACGTCAGTTTCTAATTTACATTGCAAACGCACAAAAAAAAGAAATACGCTAGTCATCACTTTGCAATAAACAAGTACATTTTTACTCCTGGTCAAGAAATTTGGGGCCAAGTACAACGCTATGTGAAAGTATACAACACGTGAAATACCTGATACCACATTTTTTTATATATGCAGAAAAAATTTAAGAACCTTAGTGAGCAAACTTACATACTGTGGACACACTTTTATTTGTGGGCATAAATTTTCGTGGGTTTCATAAATATCAATATTTCCAGGGTTTTAAATTCTTGATTTAAAATTCTATGCAGTTAAACGGTAGGGAAAAATGCATTTTGTTTGGATCTTAATTTCTCGATTCAAGTGAACCAAGAAATCCACGAAAACTGGAACCCCATGAACAAAAGTATTTTCACAGTATTCCATGCACCAACATTAAGAATAACCCTGCGTTACTGTGCTCTGAATATTTTCATTCAGATTATAAATTTGAATATTCACAAATTACAAGGCCAATCTTGACAATTCGTGAACATTCTCTTTTGGATGTAAATATCATTGCCATTGATACTAAGTTGCTTAAGAAATTTATAAGAAATCAAACTTATAGCATCTGCAACAAATAATTAATATGACAGTTAAATGCTCAGAAACTGAAATATTAAAACAGTATATGCACTCATGCTTGCTAAAGGCAAATAAAGGGCTAAGACGAGTGCAGCATAATACAACAGCAGCATCTCGACCACTGGAATTTAAACAAGTGTAATTTAAAGTGAAATTGGACACACCAAAAACCTTGACAGAGTAATAAGATGGAAACAATAAAGAGCTAGACTTAGTTATAAGCTGGACACATACAAGGGAAAATGAAAATAAGCCCTTTTGATTCCTTACAGCTTGGAAAAAGTCAGAACAACGCAAACTCATCATTGAAGCTAACAAAAATAAAGGGCTACGCTGAGCGCAGCATGATACGACTGAAGCATGTCGACCACTGAGATTTGTGTAAACTAAAATGAATGTGGACGCAGTAATTTGCTGGACAAAATTAGGACATTGACACATTAATTAACTGGTCACATATTAGCCCTTTTAATCCCTTATTTATAGGATATCCGAAGAGCTAAGCAAAACATGTAGATTACCAACTAAACGCTTACATCCAGAGAAATCAAAGGAAAAAACTCGAATTGAAATCCAATGAAAAATAAAGATTTCACATATTTTGAAATATTGCAATTCGGCCACTTGACCCCTTATAGCTTGGTAACCATAATATATAGCCATACTACTGCAAGCTTACAATGAGAATAATCCAAAGAAAAAAATCCCATCAAAATCTGATGAAAAATAATGATTTCACATATTTCTAATCATTGCAATTTTGGCCCTTTTAACCATTATAGCTCGGAAATAATAATAGCTACACCAAATACGTTGCAATATTGCTGAAAGCTTACAATGAGAGGAATCCAAAGAAAAAAGAAAAAATCCCATCAAAATATGCTGAAAAACTAGAACACTGACAAAGTCAGAAAGGGCCTCGCCCCCTTGCATGAACCAAAAACATGTTTTTCGGAATTTCTTGGGAAATCATAAAACAATATTTGGGGAAAAACATAAATAACATCAAAGCTCCGATGGAGCTGAATCTCGAAGCCCTGAAATTCTACATGTGGCAAAACCGTAGTCATCCAAAGAACTACTGCATACGTCTGCATGTATTAAGTTATAGTCCGTAATACATGAACATAATCTGATTGTGTGATTTGGCATGTTGATTTCATTGCTATTATATATTATCAAGCGCATTTGGCCACTTATTGCGATTTTAAAGGTGTAAAAACTTCTTAAAAGGCGACCGCGAAGCGAGAGCCTGATAAGAAGTTTTCAGAAAATTCGAACGAACAAATAGCGATGTTTGTATTTTGAATGCTACGAAACATTTACTACACTATTTTAAGAATACACACTACAACGACTAGTTATTGATTTTTGACTATGAATGGGGACATGTTTGACCTAAATAAATAATTTAAATCATAATTATAGAACACCAATCCCTGAATAAATACGTTACTGAATTTGAAAATTTATAAACGTAATGTTATAAACTCAATGTTATAATACTAAATTAATCACGCTTCTGGACACGTGTACTTATGTAAACTTTAAATATAGATCGCTTCAGCTCTGACGTGTTTATCATATGTTTCATTTTAAACCAATAAAAACATCTTATAAAGGTCAATGGGCGTGTTTTCCCATCAGATATAAAGACAGCCATTCATTTTCTATAAGCAACAAGTAAAAAAAACGAGTAATTTGATTAACATGCATATTGTTTTCAGTTTAATAAAACAACACTGTATTCTACTCAAGAAAATGAAGAAATATAACTTAAATACTAAATGTATCCGATTTTGAAAGGAACTTGCGCACTATATTTTATTGGAAGCACGAAGATCATCTTTTAGAGCTGTTAATAGGCTTGAAGCCTCACGGGGGCACGCGATTTTTCCTTGCCATATCAATATCTCTCCAGCCATTTCATGGCTTCGAGATAAAAATCCTAATATATTGTAAATTAAGTTTCTGTATATGGACGTTTTGANGCTACACCAAATACGTTGCAATATTGCTGAAAGCTTACAATGAGAGGAATCCAAAGAAAAAAGAAAAAATCCCATCAAAATATGATGAAAAAAAACTAGAACACTGACAAAGTCAGAAAGGGCCCCGCCCCCTTGCATGAACCAAAAACCTGTTTTTCGGAATTTCTTGGGAAATCATAAAACAATATTTGGGGAAAAACATAAAGAACATCAAAGCTCCGATGGAGCTGAATCTCGAAGCCCTGAAATACTACATGTGGCAAAACCGTAGTCATCCAAAGAACTACTGCGTACGTCTGCATGTATTAAGTTATAGTCCGTAATACATGAAAATAATCGGATTGTGTGATTTGGCATGTTGATTTCATTGATATTATATATTATCAAGCGCATTTGGCCACTTGTTGCGATTTTAAAGGTGTAAAAACTTCTTAAAAGGCGACCGCGAAGCGAGAGCCTGTTAAGAAGTTTTCAGTCTTTAAAATCGCTGTAACTGGCAAAATTGCGCTTGATAATTAATTTGTGTGAAAATTCGAACGAACAAATAGCGATGTTTGTATTTTGAATGCTACGAAACATTTACTACATTATTTTAAGAATACACACTACAACGACTAGTTATTGATTTTTGACTATGAATGGGGACATGTTTGACCTAAATAAATAATTTAAATCATAATCATAGAACACCAATCCCTGAATAAATACGTTACTGACTTTGAAAAATTATAAACGTAATGTTATAAACTCAATGTTATAATACTAAATTAATCACGCTTCTGGACACGTGTACTCATGTAAAGCTTCAGCTGTGTTAATACACATCTGACGTGTTTATCATATGTTTCATTTTAAACCAATAAAAACATCTTATAAAGGTCAATGGGCGTATTTTCCCATCAGATATAAAGACAGCCATTCATTTTCTATAAGCAACAAGTAAAAAAAACGAGTAATTTGATTAACATGCATATTGTTTTCAGTTTAATAAAACAACACTGTATTCTACTCAAGAAAATGAAGAAATATAACTTAAATACTAAATGTATTCGATTTTGAAAGGAACTTGCGCACTATATTTTATTGGAAGCACGAAGATCATCTTTTAGAGCTGTTAATAGGCTTGAAGCCTCACGGGGGCACGCGATTTTTCCTTGCCATATCAATATCTCTCCAGCCATTTCATGGCTTCGAGATAAAAATCCTAATATATTGTAAATTAAGTTTCTGTATATGGACGTTTTGACAACTTATGTCTCATCTGTTCAGATCAAATCAAAACATTGAAAAAAATATATGAAGGTCATTTCAAGTTATAAATTGTATAATATACAGAGCTAATTCTCAAAATATAAATTTTTTTCATATATAAACTAAGTTTTTTCCCCAAAAATGTTTTATGAATCTCCTAAAATCATTAGGGGCCTTCTTTTGATCAAGTTCAACACTCTGCATAAAACTTCAAAAAATCTGTGAAGGTCATTTCAAGCTATTATACAATACAGAGCTTATTCTCAAAATATGCTGTTTTTCATATAAAAACTATGTTTTACCTCTAAAATGTATTCAGATTTTTTTCAAAAACAAAAGGGAGCTTCCTCTGGTCAAGACCAACCTTGTGTATCAAAGTCATATAAATCCTTGAAGGCAATCTTAATTTATTGTACAACATAGAGTTAATTCTCAAAATTTGCACTTTTTCATATAAAAACTTGTTTTTTTTCCATCAAAATTGTTTTCAAATTTTCCTCAAAAATGAAAGGGAGCTTCCTTTAGTCAAGTTCAACTTTGAGTATCAAAATCAGTAAAATCCCTTTCAGCAATTTTAAGTTACCATACGACATAGAGCTAATTCTCAAAATATGCCATTTTTCATATCAAAACTAAGTTTTTCCCAAAAATCATTTTCCGATTTTCCCAAAAAAAGAAAGGGAGCTTCCTTTGGTCAAGTTCAACATTGAGTATCAAAATCATTGAAATCCCTGGTGGCAATCTTAAATTATCATAGGAAATAGAGCTAATTCTCAAAATATGCACTTTTTCATATAAAAACAAAGTTTTTTCCCAAAATCATTTTCCAATTTTCCTCAAAAACAAAAAGGAGCTTCCTTTGGTCAAGTTCAACCTTGAGTATTAAAACCATTAAAATCCCTGATGGCAATCTTAAGTTATCACACGACATAGAGCTAATTCTCAAAATATGCACTTTTTCATATAAAAACTAAAGTTTTTTCCCAAAAATCATTTTCCAATTTTCCTCAAAAACGAAAGAGAGCTTCCTTTGGTCATGTTCAACTTTGAGTACAAAAATCATAAAAATCCGTGCAGGCAATCTTGAGCTTTCATACGACATAGAAAACACTGACGGACAGACAGACGGACTGACAGACGGACAGACAGGCTGATTACTATAGGGCGGCGCCATTTCATGGTGGGCCCTAATAAAGATTTCACATATTTCTGATAATTGCAATTTTGGCCCCTTAGACCCCTTATAGCTTGACTGTAAGAGCTACGTCAAATCTGTTGGCATACTACTGAAAGCTTGCAATGAGAGGAATCTAAAGCAAAATATCCCATCAAATTCTGATGTAAAATAAAGATTTCACATATTTCTAAAAATTGCAATTTTGACCCCTTATAGCTCGGAAACAGCAAGAGCAGTACCAAATATGTTTACATATTACTGAAAGCCTACAATGAGAGGAATCTAAAGAAAAAAATCCCATTGAAATTAGATGAAAAATAAAAATTTGTTTGCAAATTTGGTCCCGTTTGGGCCCCTCATAGCTTGGAAAGGATACAAGTTACACAAAATCTGATGGTGCAAGGCTATGTTAATGTGTCATAAAAAATCCATTGCAAAAAACTGCATCAAAATCGTACTAAAAATAAAAAAATCAATATTTTTGAAATTCACCCCTTTTGGGCCCATTTATCTCGTGAACGGTATATGCCACATGAAATCCGTTGGCATACTGCAGATTGGAAATTGTATTAGGAGTATACTGAAAAAACGCCATCAAATTCTGATAAATACTAAACATTCTACAGTCAAATATGTGAAAACACCCAATTTAACCCTTTTTGGCCCCTAATTCTGAAACGGGTGGGGCCACAAACTAAAGGAAAAAACTATTCTCAAGAATGTGCCAAGAAACATCATACTAAAATTTGAAAACAATCCGTCTACCAGAAACGGGTGGGGCCACAAACGGGTGGGGCCTGAAACGGGTGGGGCCACAAACTCAAGTAAAAAAAACGATTCTCAAGAATGTGCCAAGAAACATCATACTAAAATTTGAAAACAATCCGTCTACCAGAACCAAAGTTATGCTGTCAATACCTAATCTAACCCCTTTTTGGCCACTTTTTGCTTTTTTTACTGAAACAGGTGGCGTAGGGAACGTTTTACGGGCTTAAGCATGGGCCAAGAAAGATCATACTAAAATTTGAAAATAGTCCATACACTAGAACAAAAGTTATGCTGTCCACAGACACAAAAATACACAATTTTACCCCTTTTTGGTCCCTTTTTCTAGAATGGGCGGGCAAGGAACACAAAATTAAAACCCGGGCTTAAGCATGTGCCATCAAACATCATACTAAAATTTGATAACAATCCTTCAACTAGAACCAAAGTTATGCTGACGCCGACGCCAGCGCCATATCATAATACAACCACAAAATTTTTGCGGTCGTATAAAAAATTCCATTTAAATCCCATGAAAAGTAAAAACTTGTGGTAATTTGCACATTTGCAAATCTGGCATGGTCAGGCCCTTATACTTTTTAACTTGGACTCTATTTTAAGGTTGATCATGTTTTACTGTACTTCTTTGTTGGGCTTTTTTAACAAATTGTCTTGCTAAGG
>MJUU01010007.1:65712-80379 GCA_002080025.1 Modiolus philippinarum | reverse complement strand
TAAATGGATGCATATAAACATTGACTTAAAAGTTTGGCAATATACATGAGTGAATAATTCTTGGTTTATATTCTTTTAATTAAAGATGATGGGGGAAGGGATTTTTCTGAACTAAATATCTGTAAACACATCCTAGTAATGATATTATTACAGGGGTGCTTGAGTTCAAGACCTAAACAAAGGTTTCAGAACACCAAGAAAATATTTTTTGTAGACTGAACATTTAAATAAGATAATCCTGTATTGTTGAACTCTAAAATTCCATATACATAAAATGGCAATAATAATTTTTATTGGTAATTTGTATGAGTTTCCTTTGATCTCATGATGCAAACATTTTTCAGTGTTTGCTACTGCCTGAATTCGAAAAAATATTGACAAAAAGCATCTTAGGCCATGCCTACTTTGTCATTAAGAATCAATGAAACAAAGAAATATACATCTATAGAGACTCTTACTGGATCATGCAAATTTTTTTACTAATCAATATAAGCAAAGGAGTAGAGCCACAAGGGACCAAAAATGGCCCATGATTTTGACCAAAATTTAATTGTCACATATTAAAGTTAATATGTCACCATTTCCATCCATATGTATCGAACGTTTCGTATGTGTTTCGTACTCGCATTTCGATGACGTCATAATGGGTTATGACGTTTGCCGTTTACGCAAGTATGGAGATTTTGAGAAAAATCGGTATATTTCCAACAAATTTTCTTAAATTTCAGTTTGGCCGCACCCGTCGACCAAAATATTTTTATCTTCAATGAATTGAAAATCAATAATAAAGGTAAATTCCAATGAGTATATTTTGGTCGAAGGCTGCGGCCACTTCGAAAATTTAACTTTTTGCAACTTCCATGAACGGCGGAACACACAAGAAAGTAAATTTTTGAACATTGTATTAGTCGTTTAACCGAAAACTCCAGATTAATAGCATCTAACAAGATGTGTATATTTCTTCAAAATACGAAGTGTCAAATGATTGAACGAAACCATGTCTAAAATGAGGTTTTTAAAGAAATCTCTCTGCGTTTTTATTTATACTCCTGCTCTAAGGTAGGAGTGTAATGAAGTACACTTGTCTCCTGTTTTCATTTTTCCTATTTACCAACTTAGTGCATTTTTCTAATAATGTATATGGTAATATGGAACAATTTGTCACGCTTTTCTATGCAATTATATATCACAGCTACTTTATTTTTAGTGTAGCTATATTAAACTACATGTATACACTTGTGTACATAGTATAATTTCGAGTGACTGTGTGTTTAACAAATTAAATTTGGTTATGCGATATGGGAACGAGCCGAGCTTATGTATGCAGAAATTAGAAAACTGGATTAATAAAATATAGATTACATATTTAAAGGCAAATGGAATCTAACATTTACCAATACGAAATACAAGAAATGTATGTGGTCTATTACGGGCGAAAGAATGCACAACTTGCATAAGTTCCAGTTAGTATTAATTGTCAGTTACCGGCTCAGAGTAGAATTGGAATATACAGAATGTCTGTATCTTTCTAGGCGTTTGCACTAACGACTGCTGGATAGACTGAAACAACACAACTGTCTAAAAACCACAATGATATAATGCCAAAAATTGTTAACTTCGAAGTAAATGAAATGCCGTATTAAATATGCCTTTTGCAGTTTTAATTTTCACACTTCAAAAAAAAAAAACAAAAAAAAAACCACATGATAATGTTTTTTAAGTGCATCATTTTAACTTGTGCATTCTCGTCTTGTTGTTTCTACAAATCCGCTAGACCGATTCTGAAGATACTTGGTCATTACTGGTTTCTAACGGATATACTGTCGACAGCTAAAAAATCAAGAAACATAGAAATAGTGGGTACGATACTGGTTTTGTCACGCGACAGTATAATTTCCAGCAGGAACCGAAACCGCCAGCATTTTCCGACTACCAATTTCTAGTATATTTTGTCTCTCATTTTTGTCTCAAGTTTGTTGTCATTCTGTAAATCATCGGCCAAGTTCTTCGGGTTTTATACTTTATTTTCATTCTCATCAGTTTCCAGAAAAGTAAGGGACATGGTTTGGTATAATTTAAATCTCCGCCATGCGGATTTTACGCCGTATTTCAAATTGATGCAACATGACAAAATGTCTAAAATAATGTATCATTTGTTTATGGATTTATACAATTCTTTGTCGTGTAGTTTTAATTTTTAAAGATGGTTTTTATTATAAATCTATGCGTTCACTAGTGTCAGACATAGAATCAATTGATTAGGCCTTGTTCAGATTAAGCAATGCCAATTATAAAACTAAGATACCCAAATCAAACCAATGTAGGTGCACTGCATTAATATCATAGGATTAGAGAATATAAAATACATCTAGAAGAAATGAATTCTGATTTAAGCATACCTAACTATAAACCAGCTCATACGAAAACCGTTTATACATAACATTACGAGTTAAAGCCAGATTTTCACAATTTTCATGCAGAATTCAAAATTTGATATTATTATGGTTTTCATGAACAAATGCAAATGTAGCCAAAATGTAGAGGAAAAACTAAATGTATAATAGTTGATGACAATTGTAACTGTTTCCCAATAATAATGGAAACTGATAATGACGATATATATATTTTTCTGTTCTTTGAAACTAATTTACTTCGGCTAATAATGTAATTTTGACATATTTTTGTTAATGATGGGGTTTACAGCTGGGCAGTACTGTCATTCCAAATGAAGCGAGTAACTTCCGTAGCACATATTAATGTAATGTACAATTTTTGACACTACCTACAAAAAAATTTCAAAAACTAAATTTTTAGTGTTTATCCCAAGTTTAGTTTAATAATAGTTTATTGCATTGAAAAACAATAGATTTTGGCATCAGTCATACCGATTGAAATATACCTTTCTTTACTGCAGAAATTCATGACAGCATGGTAGATATACACATACAAAACGCAACTTTTAACATTAGAATATCTTAAATAAGTATACGTTTATGAAAACTACAAAAAAGGTGATCTGCTCATCACAAAAGATACCAGCGCCCATAGGCAATCCTAGTATTTACAAGAATTTTCTCACAAAGGTAAGCGAAGTTATCATCCTGAAACCATAAAATTTAGATTTTGTCTAAATCAAGGGCAATAATTCTGGAACGCAAAATCTGAACACGGTCAAAATCAAACTTGACCTTTATTTTATGAATAGAAATATTGTCTCAAAATATTAAAACTTCCCTTCCAAGTATCCGGAAACGAAAGTGTGACTGACAGACGGACGGACAAAAGGATTCTTTATACCCCACCTTTTAAGGCGGAGGTATAAAAAGGGTATAGATGAATATAAAAGCTAGCATACATCACATGAAAAGATTTGTTTGTCTTATGAAAGTACACATGTCTACCAAAATATTCAATTCGTTTTATCACTCAGATTGTCATTACTAATTTTGGCATAATGTTCACATCTTTAAATTTGAAAACAGTTGACATCTAAGAAGGAAATGAAAAGCATCCTCATAAGGATCACCACAGGAGCAATCTTGGTAGTGGTAGTTTGAAATATAAATGGTTGCCATGCTGGTTTTCAGAGCACTACATTAATGTCTCAATCTGGCGTGAAGTATATTTAGTTTTCTGTAATCCTCATTATAATTATTTTGTGCTGAAATCAAAATTGATTTGAAGTTTTGCTTTAGCAACGAAAGTAAACAATACCTTCAGTTTTCATGGTTTAAGTTATTACAAAGGTTTAAAAGTTTACAGTAGACGGCATGAAGGATTTTTCGGTAACTTTTAGTCTGCATATTGATCATCATTATTTCTGAGCGTGTATTGGTTTACAGAGAACTATTGACCAATGGGTAGCCAAAGTTAGCGGAGTATATAGAGATTTGCACCAGAAAGATTATCATTAGTTTTAAACATAATTTACAAAAAGGTATATAAATATACATGTATATATATTGCATGTTTCCAAATAAAATTGGTTTTTCGTACCAGGACCGAAATCAAAATACTGAAAGTGTTCGCAGTTGGAAAAGTGACACATCCGCTTCTTTTACATCCTTTGTGGCATCACCTTGTACTTTTGGTAAAGAACTTTTTTATTGCGAAATACAAAGTTTGGTTGCTTTCCTATTAGCTGAGACATTTTTTTTATGATTGCCATTGTATTTTCTACACTTAACTTTATTGTCCAAGTTTGTGATCATAATGTCTTCAGTCGGCATGCATTGTCTGGGATATTATTAAACACAACGCAGCCGAAGATTTTCTTTTCCTCAACTTTCTCCGTTTTCATGGCAACAATACGTGGTCTAACATGATAATTATGTTTGAACTGGACTTTAACTTAATTGTGAAATTTGCTGACATTTCTGTCAATTCTTTTTTTATTCTACCTTTGCACATAATTTTGTATATGCTATAAGAACATATGGAATACACAAAGGGGTTTGACACATCATTGCCCGTTGCTATGGTTACGGTACAATAGGCCAGATTATTTTTTTCCGAGATACACAATGCTAAAAAATTTTGTTGAGCCGGGCTTTTTTTCTAATGGACAGGATCAAGGCCAGATTTTTTTTCAACCCAGCTGCTGGCCAGAGATTTTTTTTTGGCAAAAGTTAGGGCCTTACTAGACCAAAGTGTTAGTAAACTTTTTTATCCACTTTGGTTATTCGGCATGCTGGATATAAGAGATAACTCTATAACTTGGTAGCACTTTGAATGCAAAAAATATGTTTTTTTTTCACAAGATTGCCCGTTGCTATGGCAACATTATGACAATCGTCAAGAATTCTACGACTTCACTTGCTTTTAAATCATTTGTAACCATTTTACCCATTTTTAGTCAATCAGCATGCATGTTTTGCGAGAAAATATTTATGAAATAACATCTTTAATAAGCATTCTATACATTTTTGGGTAATAAAATAGCAGTTACTATGGCAACAAGAGAACAAATAACATAAAGATTTGTAATTTATGTTCGAAACAATTGAAATGCATTGGATGTAGCAATATATTCGATGTATGTAGTTTTATAGCAGTTGAATTAAATGGAAAGAAGAGAATTCAAGGTGTAGATGCAAACAATAAAAAAGTCGTTGCCATGGCAACAGAGTATGTTCATTTTGGAGATTGAAGCAATTTTTGTGCAAATAATAGTGTCCTCTATAAAAAACACAAATACTGTCAAGATCTGATATTAGGCCGATTTTGGCCCTTCGTGGCTCTACTCCTTTCACGATTTGTTGAAAATTAACATTCATTTTCAAAATTTGTTCTATTGAATGATTTAGTTAATAATCGATAAAAAGAATAATAGAAGTTTTGTTTTTGATACAAGAAATATTTGGCTCCAATAATGGACTCGCCCACAAGGGGCTCATCCATTATTGTTCGCCAATATTTCTTGTATCAAAAACAAAGCTTCCATTTTTCTATATGTCTCTAAAATAAATTAATTCATGAATGTTGGGAAGAATATGAGAATAATTATTTTGATGTCTGATAACTCCTACAGGATGTGGTTCAGTAGGAACATCTTAAACTTGCTAACAATTGATTCTTCCAATAAAAGTAATCCATCAACAGGTTCTGAGAAATTTACACCAACAAAATGATACTTTGGGTTTTAGCTCTTGATTAATTTCAATATCTGAACATAATGAGGAAAAATCTATAAAAAAAAACAAAAAAAACAGTAAAGCAATCATTTTAGAAGTTACAGAGGAGTTGCTTTTCTAGGATGTCTTTTAAAATGTTAAGTGAAATATTCATTAACTCTAATAAATTTTGTTCAAGTATCTATGACCAAATTGCTTCAGGCAGTTGAGTTTAGTAACGCTCCATAGGTAATAACTAAGATACAGAAAACTGGCGTTTTTCGGAAGTGCCCGCAATTTCAATCCTGAAACTTGGGGCAAAAGTCAATTCCAGGTAAGTGTGGATTCAAATTCTGTTTGACACACAAATGTGTTGATACAGTAATTTGCTGGATATAGTGATTTTACCAAACCCTATAATTTCTTAGCTCAAATCATTTAAGCCAATAAAAGTTAATAAATCTTATGATGAAAATTTGGTTAACAGTAAAAAGTCAAAGTATTGGCAAGCAGGAAGTGGACGTTTTACAAACTTGAAAACCTTGTATACAATACAACTCATCATTTCCAAGCTTCAGACCAAATTTAAAATAATTCCCTCAAGTAAAAGTCAAGAAATCTGTGACGGAAAATTTGATTTATTGTAAAAAATTAAAAAGTATCGGCAAACAGGAAGTGGGCGCCGACAAACTTGAAAATTGCTTACACAGTGCAACTCCTCATTTCCAAGCTTCAGAACAAATTTCAAATCATCCCCTCCAGTGAAAGCCAAGAAATCTTTGACAGAAAATTTGGTTTATAGTAAAAAATCAAAGTATTGGCAAACAAGAAGTGGATGTCCAACAAACTTGAAAATTGCTTACACAATACAACTAATCTTTCCAAACTTCAGACCAAATTTCAAATCATTCCGTCCAGTAGAAGCCAAGAAATCTGTGACAGAAAATTTGATTTATAGTAAAAAATCAAAGTGTCGGCAAACAGGAAGTGGATGTCTGACAAACTTGAAAATTGCTTTCACAATACAACTCATCATTTCCAAGCTTCAGACCAAATTTCAAATCATTCCCTCCAGTAGGAGCCAAGAAATCTGTGACGGAAAATTTGATTTATAGTAAAAAATCAAAGTATTGGCAAACAGGAAGTGGATGTCCGACAAACTTGAAAATTGCTTACACAATACAACTCATCATTTCCAAGCTTCATACCAAATTTCAAATCATTCCCTTCCCTCCAGTACGAGAAAAGAAATCTGTGACAGAAAAAATTGTTGACAGACAGACGAACAGACAGACAGACAGACAAAGTGAAAACTATAGGGCACCCGCATCTGAATGCGGGGCCCTAATTAATATTTTGGATAAAAAATATTCAAATTCTCAAAACTCCTTAAAAAAACTATCAATATAGGGTAATGAATGCACATTATGACCAGCAATTCTACAACATATGAAATTTATTGGTAAAGCAATTCCAAAGCAGTTTTTCTTATCCAATATGATATTTTAGCTGAAAACTCCTGCAACAATGATTCCATCATTATAGGTGTAATTTATCTGAACATCATGATCAACAAACTTACTACTCGTGTAAGATATCCATCAAGAAAGTTACACTTACACAAACAGGATTGACAAACAGACAAGTCATAAGCAAGAAACCCTCTTAAAATGGGTATAAATGAGGGAAATCATAGCAATAGGCTAAAAGATGATGAGTTGAATACCAATATAGGTTAAAAGTTGGAGCAAAAGAACAATATATCTTCCAAAATGGCAGCAATTTTAAAAAGAGTCTGGAACACAAACAGCAAAAGCTTTGCAGATGAACATCTGTATGGTTAAATACATGTTGACATAAAGTTTCAATGAGTTACGGGTGCGTATAAATTCAGCGACATTATCATTTCAGCGACTATCGTTTCAGCGACATTTTTTGAGTAATTTCGTATATCATTTCAGCAACGTCTTTTCTATGTATCATATGTAAATTCAGCGACATCCAGTTTAAAATTAAAACTATAATTTAAATGGATATAAATTTCTTATAAGATACACATCGAAACTGTAAGAAAAAACTAAACTGGACAGTACTAGTTAGAGATTTTTTTCTCGACATCAATGACTTTACCAGTATTTTTTCTTTCTTAAGGATACTCATAAGATTTGAACTAAGAAATAATGATAAAAAAATAACACATAAATAGATATCTATTAAAATTTAAATTAAATTTAAAATGCAGATGGATAGTTACAATTTTAAGTGTTCAGATACAGTTTCGTGGAGTTGTTTATTTTTGACTGCCAAGGAGAAATCATTATGGAATTACAGGAACAATACAGTAGATGAGGGAATTACAGTCCTGAACAATTCAGATTGGGCAATATCTCAAGGTTCGAGTATGTCTAACTCATAGCATACAAAGTACAAACTTCAATACTGCAATTTATTTAGAAGGCTTTATTGTATACATAGAGACAGTGCGTAATTTTAAACAATCTTGGAGTTTTATCTGCAATTTTATGGACAATATAATTGTTGCAGTAAAAATATTTAATCTCCTCAGCCTCCTACTTCCAACCACTTGTGGTGAGCAGGGACATAGGAAAAGCAAGGCGTAAGAGGTGTAATGTATTTACAGGTAAATGTCGCTGAATTTATAAAATATGATGTTGCTGAATTGATATGCTTTTTGTCGCTGAAATGATAATGTCGCTGAAATGAAAAAAGTTCGAAATGTCGCTGAATTTATCATCTCCGTGGGTTACAGCTTATTAGTTATTCCCAAACAGTATAACCCCTTTGGGTAAAATTCAAAGGTGTCACTTAAAGATGATACATAAATATTACTAGAAATTCAGAACTAGTACACCTTATATGTACTTATGTAATAGTCATCTTAGCACTTTTTGCATAAAGTAAATAAAATTAAAATCTAAGTTATCATCAAACAAGCAGTAGATGAGTTACGGATTTAAAATGGGGAGAAAATATACAACTCGTCATACTAAAGCTGCATACCAAATATCAAATCATTACTACATACACAAGCTGAGAAATCCTTGACGAAAGATGTTCCGGAAGGACGGACAGACGAACAGACACAGACAGACGGATGGACAGAGAGACGGACAAGGGTAAAACAGTATACCCACCTCTTCTCCGGAGTGGGGGTATAATAATTATTTTCATGGAGGGTAAGCAAAATAATTAATCATTGTAAATCTTTGTGTAAACAGCTGATTTGTTTTTTCTTTTGTGGCATTTTCAAGTGTCAAATCAAAAGTCAAAACATGTCATAAGATATCCTTAATTGATTCTAAGAACTATAAAAATTTCTCTGAAAAGATAATCCAATCTAGTTATTTCAGTCAATTCAGTAACAATAATGCAAAATAACAGAAAAGGCAACTTTTCACAAATTTGTCCTGCAATCTGAAAACTAAAAACATCAATGTCAACTTCAAAGCAGAGATTATCAAATCTTCTGAAAAAAGAAATGCAAAATCTTTCTGACCATATGCCTGTAAAATTTGCTTCAAAAGACATTTTTTATACATGTCTGTCTGCACCCAGATTGTTACAAGAGCTAACTAAAACAAATGTAAAGATGCAATTAAAATTTTCTCACAAAATTTTGTTCACATTAAAATTCGCATGACATTGTATAATCTGAAAATACAATAAGTATTCCAAGCCCTCCTGTAAGATTGAAAAATAAATATTAACATCATTAATTTTTTTCTCAAATATGAACTTCATAAAGCAGATTCTTTTAATCCCGGTGTGAAATAAAAAAAGGAGCATATTTATTATTATTTTGTGGTAAAACAAGTATGTAACACAATCAAGTCCAAAGAAAACTTACCTGAGCTTCATTACTATTAAGGGTCAATGGTATATGTAGCCCTCTCTGTGATTCTTGGCCTCATACAATTTGAGGCCATATACAATTTGAGCATACACAAGCTTGTGCAAACCAATTTTAATAATGAAGACTGAAATTCTAACAGTAGAAACAAGAGCTGTCGCTGAATGGCAGCCAAATATACCCCCCCTCATTGAACCCTGGATTGATATGGTAAGTGCAAATTCAAGTTGGTGTGGACAAAATACAGGTGTGGACACAGTACAAGTGTGGACATAATACAAGTATGGACACAATGATATAATCTTCAAGAAAGAACTTTCACAAGGATTCCAATGAAAATACTCTGTCTAAATTAGACAAATATGAAATTCACCTTTTCTTAGCCTATTTGACATTTTACACAAAAATCATAAGCATTAGAGAAATTTCATTACAACACTTTGAAAACAACTTTTCAAGAGGATTACAAGGACAAAAATGTGTCTCTCCAACAGTTTGACTTCACAATATCTATGCTTAAAATTTTTTCTTGGGAAAAAAAGATAATTGCAGGAGAAATCAACGAAAAGTCAAAGTCAAATTATCACCTCTTCCTGATTTCAAACAATATTTATATTTCATCATGCACTTTTACATATAGTGTTTTTCCATTGTATTAAGTTTCATCAAAATTCTTCAAGTGGTTTAAAAGGAGTTGCGCTTATGAGGTAACCCGTACATAGGGAATCAACGAAAAGTCAAAGTTGAATTATCCTCCTTTCCTGGTTTTGGACTATAATTATATTCCTTCATGCACATCTATATATAGTGTCCTTCCTTTGTGTAAAGTTTCATCAAAATCCTTCAAGTGGTTTAAGAGGAGTTGTGCTTACCAGGTAACCCATACACAGGGAATCAACGAAAAGTCAAAGTCGAATTATTTCTCGTTCCTGGTTTCAGACAATAACTATATTCCTTCATGCACATCTCCATATAGTGTCCTTCCTTTGTGTAAAGTTTCAACAAAAATCAAGTGGTTTAAGAGAAGTTGGGCTTACGAGAAGTGTGGACAGACGGACGGACAGACAGACAGGGTGATTCCTATATACCCCCAAACTTTGTTTGCAGGGGGTATATTAAGTGAACAAAGCTTTAAAATCCCCTGCATAAATTAGTTTTTTTTAAATAACCTTGGTGCAGTAAGATTTATTTTTGAAGAAATACATTTAGGAGAATGCCTGTATTATCTATCTTTTATTGAAAATAAACAATGTGTCAGTATACCATTTGTGTGTGGGGAATAACTAAAAAAGAGTCTTACTAAAATGATTCTTACTTGTCTATCGAATGCCATTGAGTGGGGTTCATACATATTAACAATGAAGTCAAAGTAAAACAGAATGTTGGTGTCATTGAAATATGTGAAACAGTTCAAAAAATATTTTCCAATATATAAAGCCAATCTAAAATTTATACGAACCTGAGGAAAATAAGTTCAAACCAGAATAAAGGGCTACGCCGAGCGCAGCATGTCATCCACTGAAATTTGAAAAAGTGTAATTTAAAGTGAGTATGGACATAGGAAAGAGCTTGACACAATAATTAGATGGACGCAATCAGATTGACCCAGTAAATAGCTGGACACAAACTAGGGAAATTAAAAATTAGCCCTTATGACTCCTTATGATCCTCTTTGACCCTTTATAGCTCAGAAACGTTAAGAGCTACGCCCAATCCATTGACATGCTGCTGAAAGCTTATATCAAGAGGAATCAAAAGAAAAAAATCCCATCGAAATGCAATGAAAAATTAAAATTTTAGGTAATCTGTAAATTTACGATTTTGGCCCCCTTCGGCCCCTCATAGCTCGGGAACGGCAAGAGCTACGCCAAATCCATTGACATATTTCTGAAAGCTTACATCAAGTAGAATCCAAAGAAAAAAATCCCATCGAAATCCGACGAAAAATAAAAAATTTAGGTTATCTGTAAATTTACAATTTTGGCCCCCTTCGGCCCTTCATAGCTCAGAAACGGAAAGAGCTATGCCAAATCCGTTGCACTTCTACTGAACGCTTACATCAAGAGGAATCTAAAGAAAAAAATCCCATCGAAATCCGACGAAAAATAAAAATTTTAGGTTATCTGTAAATTTACAATTTTGGCCCCCTTCAGCCCCTCATAGCTCCGAAACGGTAACAGCTTCGCCAATTCCGTTGACATATCATTGAAAGCTTACATCAAGAGGAATGCAAAGAAAAAAATCCCATCGAAATCCAATGAAAAATAAAGTTTTTTGGTTATCTGTAAATTTACGATTTTGGACCCTTCGACCTCTCATAACTGGGTAAGGAAACAAGTTACCAAAAATCTAATAGCAGATTGCTCCAATAATTTTTCATAAGGAATCCTTTGGAAAAAATTGCATCAAAATCAGACAAAAAATAAAAAAAGTGAAATTTTTGAAATTCGCCCCTTTTGGGCCCCATTTATCTCCTGAACGGTACATGCTACGTGAAATCTGTTGGCATATTTCAGATTGAAAATTTTCTAAGGAGTTTACTGAAAGAAACCCCATCAAAATCCGATAAATAATAAAGATTCTACAGTCAAATATGTGAAAACAACCAATTTAACCCCTTTTGGCCCCTTTTTCTAAAACGTGCGGGGCCAGGAACATGAAATTATAGCCTGGGCTAAAGCATGTCCCAAGAAACATCATACTAGAATTTGAAAATGATCTGTTCACTGGAACCAAAGTTATGCTGTCCACAGACACAAAAATACCCAATTTTACCCCTTTTTGGCCCCTTTTTCTGAAACGGGTGAGGCCATAAACATGAAATTAAAACCCGGGATAGCCACTATGCCAAGAAACCACATACTGAAATTTGAAGATGATCCGTCCACTAGAAACAAAGTTATGCTGGCCACAGACGCCGATGCCGACGCCAATGACTGCACCATACCATAATACGACCGCAAAATTTTTGCGGTCATATAAAGACTGTGAGCAAAGCTCACAAAATATTAACCACCTGCTCCCCCAAAAAGGATCAAATCAAAATTTTAAATAGATGGTGCACAATGGCAATGTGTACTGAACATTCTGTGAAAGTTACATTGAAAACCACCAAGCTGTCTAAGAGGAGTTGTCACCACAAAGTGTGTACCCTAGGGAGGACTGAATAACCAACAGAAGGACAAAGGAACGAACAGACGAACGGACACCCTGATCAGTAAGCAAGGTGTATAAATAGTATAAACTTTCTTCTTTCCAACATTTCCATAAAAAAAAATACTTGAAGAACAAGAATAAAAATCAAAGACAAAATACAGCATATTAACAGAAGGGATGAAAATTATTTTCTATTTATATGGCCAATTAGGTGTAACTAAAGCAAAGACCAAGAGTGGGGAGCAGTTGGAAACAATAGTTTATCCCCTCGCCATATAGATACTTGTAGTTGATAAAGGAGCATTTTTCTTTCAGGATCTGGACTGTTACAAAACTTTTAACTTGAGTCACTCATGCCCATGTAGATCAAATTTAAACAAGATATTGTAGGACTATTCAAGTCAATTCTACAAATAAATATCATTACTCTATATGTTGTATATGTTGTAGTATCCAAGATCTATGTCATATGAAAAAGAAAGGAAATGGGGTAAATGTCAAGGAGACAACATCCCATATCCAGGTTCTGCCATTATATCCCATATCTGCATTTTATAGTGTAGGTCTAGATCTCCAAAGTTACAAAATAACAAAAATTGCCTTTCTGCAGATGTCAATTTTACAAAAAAATAATCTTACCCTAGCAAATGAGGGAGAATGAAACTTTGAAATTGAAATAAAAGATAGAATGAGTCTAAGAAATTGATATCTTAATCTATGGAACCATAGTTAGTTGTGAAAGAGTAATTGCATAAAGGCAATTAATTCATGGCCTAAGTCATAACATTTCTTGTGATGGTAGCAAATTAAGTTCTTATGAATGTTGATTACATTTTGAATAGTGGAAATCATCAAATCAAAAATAAATTGGACTGTTGAAGTACAATATGACAATACATTGGAGGATAATGCTTAATGTGATCTGTAATTGTGGTCCATCTCTTTGTGTAATACATATATGTTATCAGGCTCTTGACAGCAATGTATTGTAAAATATCAACCAGTTAGCCAGTATGTGAGGCAGAGGGGCGAGTGAGCATAGCGATCGAGCCCAAAGCTTCATATTCTGGCGAGTTGGATGATATTTCACAATAAATCAGCTGTCAAAAGCCCCATAACTTGTTTATCATCATTTTTTATTATACTTCAGATTTGTATTTATTGAACTGAGGTTTCAAATTCTCTCAAAGTTGGGTGGGAAATTCGACATACATGTCATTCTCACCTTTTCAGCAATTTTCATCTTCAAAAACATGTTTTGTAATTTTTATCATTTAATCAGCAAAGGTTTTGTATAGAATGGATGAAAAATTTGACTGAATTACTGGAAATAATGTAGATTTTGAATGTAGCAGCCACCTCCGGATGTTACAATATTCTATCGTTCCTTGGAGCTTTTATGATGTTATAATGGGAAAACGTCAAAGTTCTGCAGGATATATCAACGACCCAGTTTCTACAATTTTTCTGATGTCTAGTTTATTTATTTGTGTAATCATGATTCTGTTTTGAATACTTAATCGGAAAGAACAAATGAAATAGGTGTTTATATCCGTTTGAGTTGTGTGAAAACTTGAATAAAAGTTATTGCCACTGAAATGTTGAGAGAGTCGCTTGATATATCCAGGTCAACCTCTGATATATCCGGGTCAACCGGATATTGCTTTTGTGGAAAGGCTCTGCAGGATGATATAACCATGAGGAAGGTTGATAAAATAAGAGATAGTTTAGAGACCATCCATATGATACTACCAGATAACATAATTATAATATTATGATACATCAAGATCATTTTCAGCTCTATTAAGATATTGCAAATATCAGGTACATATCAAAAGAAGATAGTAAATAGATGTGGATATAATGGATTTCTTTTTGTTTTGTTGAGGGATATAAAGCTTGTATAAACTTTTTTGGGAAGTTATTCCCATAGGGGTAGTTACTATACTTCTAAGGTTGTTCATCTCCATGTGGACCCTATGTAACATTCTACATGTGGACCCTATGTAACATTCTCCATGTGGACCC
>MJUU01010007.1:38433-54725 GCA_002080025.1 Modiolus philippinarum | reverse complement strand
AAAGATTCAGTGTTCTGGTTTGGTTTCCATTGCAACTGAAAGCTCCACTATCCATTACAACCCATTTCAGACCACCATTCAAAAAAAAATTGAGCAGGGGTTCCCCTTATACATCAGGTTATATGTATTTCTGAAATCAATAATTTACAAAAAATCTGAATACACAAATGTATTTTTTTTTTCATCTAAAATTTTATTTTTACTGGAAATTGCAAAAAACTTTTAGTAATATTGAACACTTCTTCATATTAAATTAATTACCTCCCTTAGTTTTATAACCTCCCTTTTTTAATTCTGACTTTTCATTCATCTAATTTGTAAGTTATTGACACCCAAAAAAAGTGTGTTGGTGAACATAATTAGAACTATAAAATGAATTTACATGTTCTAGCAGTATAAAAACTACTTTTGTATGAACAATAAAATTTGCTTAGCTATTTTTGTTATCAAATAATACCGAACATGTGATTTTAGGCTTTATTGAAATGTTTAATTTTTGTTACATTTTTAGAAGTTGTGACCTTGACCTTTGTTGCACAGACCTCAAAATCAAAAGAGTTCCTCCTCTAATCATAACTCATGTCTATGCCAAGTTTCATTTGGATGTGTAATGTGGTTCTGGAGATATTGTGTGGAAACGAATAAGTCAAATTTTTGTTCTATTTTTAGAATTTGTGACCTTGACCTTTGTCGCACAAACCTCAAAACCAACAGGGATCTTCCTCTAATCATAACCCATGTCTGTGCGAAGTTTCATTTAGATATGACATGTGGTTCTCAAGATATCGTGCGGAAACCAAAAGTTGACGCCCGGACACCCGGACGCCCGGACGCCCAGACACCATTCATCAAATTATAAGCCGAGTTCGACTGCGTCACAACTCGGCTAATAATAAGAACAAGATTGATTGATTGATATGGGGTTTGAAGTCACTTTCAGCAGTATTTCAGCTATCTCATGACAGTCAGTTCTAGTGGTGGAGGAAGCAAGAGTGCCCGAAGAAAACCACCAACCTTGGGCAGGTAACCAACACACCTTATCAGTTATGATTGTAAGTCGAGTGAACGCTTTTTTGTAATGTACAAAGTGGGATGCGAAACTCACACCACAGTGGTGATAGACTACAGTGGTAGTATAGGTAGTAGAACCACCTTAACCACTCGCCCACCGCCACATTAGTACAGGAATAGGTCATCTACACAACCGTATACAAACATTGCACATACGAACCTTTTCAATATCTTTCTGAGCTCTGTTGTGTGTATTTCTTTTAACACATGTTGATATATCTGCCTGTATTTCTGCTATATACACCTAAAAACAATGACAATCATGCAGTAGCATTAGAAATATACACAAACAGTAATCCCTTTTGTCTTGAGAAGAATATTTTAATGGTATGCCTAATAGGAATGAAATAATAAAATACTGAAATTCAGTAAATTTGAATTCTGCGATGGCTATTTCAACAGCTTATGTCTCTTCAGTGCTACTTCATAAAAAATTTGGAAAATCAAAGATGTTTAATACCTAACATACAATGCTAATGTGGACAAGATTTATTGCATAGAAACTTTTTAGCCTTGGCATTTAAACATTAAATCAATTTCATATGTAGCAATGTAATTTCACATACATTGTATTATTTTTATGAAGAATTATAAAGTTGAAGTAATATACTGCACAATTATCACCCTAGATCAAGTCTCCCTCGGAGTCCCTCTCCAAGCTCTCAGATTGTTGGGTGATACAAAATCTAGGGTGGTAACTGTTATATCAAATTTTCTTGTTTACTAATTGACCTTCCTATGTGACCCAACCTTAACCAGTTTACCCATCAAATGTCATGTGACATGATTTGAACAAATCAGATTATAGATATTTAAATGAATATATAATATATCAGCATATGACACACTTAGATGGCATTTTAAACATTTAATATGCATTTGGGCAGTCTTAAGAAGTCACATGATTATTAATGGGAGTAGCTTTCTTCTTGATTGACTATAATTTCATCCTAGGTCATCTGAGCTCTTTTTACAATTGATTAGTAATATAAATTGTACGGAAGTTTCAATGAATAAAGAAATAATAATTTTGCGAGGTTGTCTGCAACTTAAAACCCATAAACACACGGTTAGGTTGAATACTGAGTTTTTATTTCCAGATTCTTGACGATTTACATTACATGAACATTCAGAGTAATAATAACAATAATAGTGGGGTTTCCTTGTAATATGCTAAATTAAGTCCCAAGGTTAAAAGGCATAATGCACTACCCGTTGGGTTGGGACATATTTGGAGATTATGATTTGGAGAAATATAAATATATACATTGATAACAAATCAGACCAATGGCTATACAAACCTGGAATCCTTTTGACTTGGCATAACTCCAGAATTCTTCAAAATGTCTTTCTCTATCATTTACAGCATCCACAATAATAAAGGGAAAGAAACCATCATCAATAGTCTTCTTAAAACTTTTATACATATTCTTCCTATAAGTACTCTCCATTTCTGGTTCATACTCATAATCTAACACCTGTTTGAGTAAAATATCAATAAAATTAATAACACATACATAAATATGCAAATTGTATTCAGCTGCAATTTGAAGAACTTAATAATGTTTTGTTTTTTACACAACAGAACTTTCCTTTCAAATTTTTAAAGCTGTTGCAAGACCTTTCAGTTTATATATCAAATCTTGTTAAGCAATTTAATCTTTTTATGACTGATTTTTGAGAATTGTCAGTTTTGGAACAATTTACTTCTAAGATGGTCAATTATCAAAAATAACTTCATAATGTAAGAAGATAAATCAAGATTAATTTTCTGAGCCTGTATCGTTCACCTGACATAATGTTTCTAAGCCATGCCTAAGCTGATGACCAAAAAAGATGTTCTTTTTTTTTACAATAAGGTCCAATGTTAAGCTATGTTCTCCTATGGCAGTCATGTCTTTGTCAGATCAAATTGAAATAAGTAATTTTTGTAAAGGACCTTCCATCAATTATTTCAATACACCTAACTTAAATTTGTTTAAATGGTTTCACAGTAGGTGATGAAAGTGACGATTCTCTAATAGGGTTCAGTATTAAACTATGTTCAGTACTGGCGGCCATGTTTTGTATCAGCTTTGAACAAACAATCAATCTTTGCGAAGGACCTGACAAACATCATTCCTGTAAAGTTTGAACAAATTTGCTTCAGTGGTTTCAGAAGAGAAGATAAGAATGAGATTTTCCCAAAGGGTACAATGGTAAACTATGTTCAATGGTCAGCACTGGTGGCCATGTTTTTAGTCTGATCTGACTAAAAACGAGAGCTATCGCCACATACAGCCAGTTTTACCCCGCTCATTGAACCCTGAATCAATATGACAAGTGCAATTTAAGTGTGTATGGACACAATGCAGTTGTGATCACAGTACTTATGTAGACACTATACAAGTATGAACACAATGATACCTCCCCTTTTTTCCAGAAATATTCAAAAACCAATTATATCCCCTTCTAAATTCCGATAAGCGACCATATTACTTCATGCACATCTTCACTTGATGTACTACAAGTGTGTAACATTTCATCAAAATCCAAGCATTCGATAAAGACGACATGTGCTGACAAGGTTTCTCTGCCTTTTTTCCAGAAAATATTCAAAGACAAATTATCTCCCCTTCAAGATTTCAGGCAGCAGCCATATTACTAACTGCACAACTTCAGGTGTAATACAACTGTGTAACATTTCATCAAAAGAGGACATGTGCTGACAAGATGAAAATGAGAAAAGCTAACGACAACAGAAGCCAAGTGAGGGAAATACGGTATCTCACACTGACTCTTTGGGTCAGGTGAGATAAAAAACACAGCAAACATTAACTGAGCAATCTCAATTAAAATGAAATGAAAGTAATGATTAGATAACTTACTCATCAACTAATAGTACTTGAAGGTAAACCTACTTGACAAATTTATAAGTCCTAAATCTAATAACCTGCCGGGAATGACATTTTAGGTGCACATACAAGCAAGGAAAATTTTAATAACATCAGTATCTTTCACAGAAGAAACCTACTTCTAGTATCAATCACATAAATTTATTGAAGAAAAGACATGGTCATTATTAATCTACTAACCTTCTTCTTAACTTTTTTACCAGTTTCAGGATCTTTTTCTGTTTTCTCTACCTCTACCATAAAATAATCATCCAAACACAACATTCTGGGAGCACTGCCACCATGTTGTACTTCTTTATCCTGAAATAACCAGTTCTTATTGTCAATCACCAACAGTTACTTCACGGCAAACATCGTCATAAAATATGATATCTTAAACTTTATATTATATAAAACTTCCTACTAATAGCACAATGCTGAACCATGATGTGATCCCCTGCAATGCAATGCAATTTTAGTAAGGTTGATATAATCCTAATGTTTTGAGATTCCAACAAATTTTTTTATCCAAGTACTTACATATCACCTGACCTACCCATTCATAAAAGGCTTATACTGACATCAAACATATTTTAATGTGTGTATGTCCTTATTTATTAATCTATGTGAAATTAAAAATGTATCTAATGACTGTGTATGCACAGCTTAGACCTCACCTCTAATAATGATGATATGTTCTTTGGCATAACTCAGATCCTATAAAATTACAAATTGAAAAGTTAAATTCACCCTTACGTCTCTGACTGTCCTGGCATATAAGAAGAAGAACAACAGGAGCATTCAAGATATTATGTTATTGATCTGACTGCAAGTAAATTTTTTATCATATTAAAATGTAACAAAAGGGATAACAGGAAACATCTACAATGGGTGAAAATTCCAGTCACATGCCACAATCTGCCAGGGAACTACACAGGAAAAACACAAACAAGACAGGACAAACGTAAACAACAATAGGAACTAGGGACAGGAGGACTTGGTACCAGCACTAGCAAAAGCAAGCGGTAGGGTTGAACCGGTTTATGGGTACCCGAACCTCCCCTTTATCTGTTCTGTTTCCCTTATAGTATAACTAGAGTTACTGTGGCCTAGTGGGCCAAGGATACCCCCGCCCCAACATCTTCCTGCATATTCTTAAACATCTGGAAATAAAGGGCTACGCCGAGCGCAGCATGAAACGACCGCAGCATGTCGTCCACTGAAATTTGAAAAAGTGTAATTTAAAGTGAGTATGGACATAGGAAAGAGCTTGACACAATAATTAGATGGACGCAATAACCAGATTGACCGAGTAATTAGCTGGACACAAACTAGGGAAAATAAAAATTAGCCCTTATGACTCCTTATGATTCCTCTTTGACCCTCTATAGCTCAGAAACGTTAAAAGCTACGCCCAATCCATTGACATGATGCTGAAAGCTTATATCAAGAGGAATCAAAAGAAAAAAATCCCATCGAAATGCGATGAAAAATAAAAATTTTAGGTTATCTGTAAATTTACAATTTTGGCCCCTTCAGCCCCTCATAGCTCAGAAACGGTAAGAGCTATGCCAAATCCGTTGAGAGGAATACAAAGAAAAAAATCCCATTGAAATCCAATGAAAAATAAAATTTTTTGGTTATCTGTAAATTTACGATTTTGGCCCTCTTCGGCCCCTCAAAGCTGGGTAAGGAAACAAGTTACCAAAAATCTAAAAGAAGAGCGCTACAATAATTTTTCATAAGGAATCCTTTGGAAAAAATTGCATCAAAATCGGACTCAAAATAAAAAAATGAAATTTTTGAAATTCGCCCCCTTTGGGCCCCATTTATCTCGTGAACGGTACATGCCACGTGAAATCCGTTGGCATACTCCAGATTGGAAATTTTCTAAGGAGTTTACTGAAAGAAACCCCATCAAAATCCGATAAATAATACAAGATTCTACAGTCAAATATGTGAAAACAACCAATTTAACCCCTTTTGGCCCCTTTTTCTAAAAGGGGCGTGGCAAGGAACATAAAATTATAGCCCAGGCTAAAGCATGTCCCAAGAAACATCATACTAAAATTTGAAAATGATCTGTTCACTGGAACCAAAGTTATGCTTTCCACAGACACAAAAATACCCAATTTTACCCCTTTTCTGAAACGGGTGGGGCCATAAACTCGAAATTAAAACCCGGGATAGCCATTATGCCAAGAAACCACATACTGAAATTTGAAGATGATCCGTCCAATAGAAACAAAGTTATGCTGGCCACAGACGCCGACGCCGACGACTGCGCCATAACATAATACGACCGCAAAATTTTTGCGGTCATATAAAAATTAATCATTGGAAAACAAAATACAAAGTGCACATCTATAATATGTAATTAAGGTCCTGCATAAGTTTCATGAAGTTCTGATTATAGTGGTAAAGGAGGAGTAGTGGATACCAGGTATTCACCATATGGTTTGCATTGAGCTAAAATAGATAAAATGACAAAGTCCAAAACATGTCCAAAATCTAGAAAAAGGGAATTATTGGAAAACAAAAAAGATAGTGCACATCTACAATATGTAGTTAAGCTCCTGCATAAGTTTTATGAAATTCTAATCTGTGGTTTAGGAGGAGTAGTGGATACCATGTGGTCACCATATGGTTTGCATTGAGTTAAAATGACAAAAGTCCAAAACATGTCAAAAATCTTTAAAAAAAGGAATTATTGGAAAACAAAAAGCATAGTGCACATCTACATTATGTTATTAAGCTCCTGCATATGTTTCATGAAATTCTGATCAGTGGTTTAGGAGGAGTAGTGGATACCATGTGGTCACCATATGGTTTGCATTGAGCTAAAATGACAAAGTCCAAAATATGTCAAAAATCTGGAAAAAAGGAATTATTGGAAAACAAAAAGCATAGTGCACATCTACAATATGTAATTAAGCTCCTGCATAAGTTTCATGAAGTTCTGATCAGTAGTTTAGGAGGAGTAATGGATACCAGCTGTTGGGTACAAAAAGACGGACGGACGGACGGAAGGAGGGACGGAAGGACGGACGGAAGGACACCATGAACACTATATACCTCCCGCAAAGCGGGGGGTATAATAAACATAGGAATAAAACCCAATACAGGTAGACTACTAACTCCATTACCACAATATTGAAAGGAGAGAAAATGACCATAGGTATTTTTTGAAAGTTGGGTCAGGGGTGCTTGCCGCTAAAATACCGGCTAGCTCATGGAGCCTAGTCTGCTAGTAAAAAAACACTGTTGCACTACAGAAAAAAAATAAAACTCAAAACTTCCCGAAGGGTTTGCTCAAGAATCATCGTATATTTCAGTAGACATTGGCAGTATCAGTGAGAGAACAGTATGTGTGTAAAATTTTCCGGTCACTAGATTTCAAAGCTAATTTTACGGATGCAAGCAGAGTATCTTGTTGATATCCCCTATTACAGAAAGAATGAAGGTTATGTCCCAGCTTTATTGGATCTTTAATCAGTTTTTGGCATTCTTTAATAACAAGTTATTTATAGAATCAGGATTTACACTAAACCTATCTGACCTGAAATCATGAAAATTTTTACTGCAGATAAAACTTTGTCATGCAGTCAAACCACAGCTTTTTATTTACCTTAATAAGTTTTCCAACATAAGTTTTACCAGATCCAGGAAGACCACGTAATATAACAACGATCTGTGGGGGTCTCTGTTTCCTTCCTGGGGGTAGTAATAAATCATCTATTTTGACAGTTTCTACTTTTGGTTCATGAACTGATTTACTTGATCTGCAATACAACAAATATCAAAATCTATATAGCTTAACAGTGTTGAGATATATCTTTTAACTTATATGTATAGTAAAATGACAAGGCAGTCCACACAAACCTTAATAATAACAAACAAATATAATAATAAAACCTTGACGTATGTGGTCCAAATTTAACTTTATAACTCTTTGTTTCCTCATTATCATTTTGTTTTTACCTATAACTTATGGTTAGTATGATTTTCTTGTTTGTCAAGATTATGGTTCTTATGATCAGTCGGGTCAAACTTAGGCTTTTATGAGCCAGCACATTAAAACAAGGCACACCCCCTTGTAAGCTGAATTATTGGTATACAGTTTGGGTAGGTAGATTTGCCATATAATTGGTCTAGTCTGCTTGAATAATATCAAGCAAGTTGAGGAAAATGGAAACACAAATTTCTATTTTATGTAACATTTGATAATCTTTTGTCCCAGTTCAGAGTAATGTTTAGTCTTGCCCAGCTTACTAGAGGTGAGGCATTATTCATATCATTGCAAATCATAATGTTACTTGTACCAGCCATGATACACATGAAGTTGTAAGAATTCCCACTTTGCATAAAGTAGGAAATGATTTACCTATTGTTTTATGTATTGTTAAACTTGCACTTATAAATTGCTTGTTTATAGGACCCTCTCAACAGTAACTACGCTTACTGATATGAACCATAAACTATCAATAATTCTATTCTATTGTGATTGGATTCACTAATACAGTCAAACCCATACTACTTAATCAGTTATAGGGATTTTAACAGTCAAGTAGAAAAGGGTATTCAGATGGAAATGGAAGATGAAGTGTTTATTTATGTCAACATTCAAACAATTTAATACTATTACATCTGACATATAATAATAATACAAACCTTTTTTCTCCAAATTAACAACAAAGGTACATGTATGATAAAACATTTTCACAATTTAGATCACCTCAAATGCTTGTACCTTTAGAAGTAATTGTTGATAAGAGTTAAGTAATAAAGGGCTACGCCGAGCACAGCATGATACGACCGCAGCATGTAGTCCACTGAAATTTGAAAAAGTGTAATTTAAAGTGAGTATGGACATAGGAAAGAGCTTGACACAATAATTAGATGGATGCAATAAGGAGATTGATCAAGTAATTAGCTGGACATAAACTAGGGAAAATAAAAATTAGCCCTTATGACTCCTTATGATTCCTCTTTGACCCTCTATAGCTCAGGAACGGTAAGAGCTACACCCAATCCATTGACATGATGCTGAAAGCTTATATCAAGAGGAATCAAAAGAAAAAAATCCCATCGAAATGCGATGAAAAATAAAAATTTAAGGTAATCTGTAAATTTAAGATTTTGGCCCCCTTCGACCCCTCATAGCTCGGGAACGGCAAGAGCTACGTCAAATCCGTTGAAATACTACTGAAAGCTTACATCAAGTAGAATTCAAAGAAAAAAATCCAATCGAAATCCGACAAAAAATAAATTTTTTAGGTTATCTGTAAATTTACGATTTTGGCCCCCTTCGGCCCCTCATAGATGGGTAAGGAAACAAGTTACCAAAAATCGAATAGTAGAGCGCTACGATAATTTTTCATCAGGAATCCTTTGGAAAAAATTGCATCAAAATTGGACTAAAAATAAAAAAATTAAATTTTTGAAATTCGCCCCTTTTGGGCCCAATTTATCTCCTGAACGGTACATGACACTTGAAATCCGTTGGCATACCACAGATTGAAAATTTTCTAAGGAGTTTACTGAAAGAAACCCCATCAAAATCCGATAAATAATAAAGATTCTACAGTCGAATATGTGAAAACAACCAATTTAACCCCTTTTGGCCCCTATTTCTAAAACGGGCGGGGCCAGGAACATAAAATTATAGCCCAGGCTAAAGCATGTCCCAAGAAACATCAAACTAAAATTTGAAAATGATCTGTTCACTGAAACCAAAGTTACGCTGTCCACAGACACAAAAATACCCAATTTTACCCCTTTTTGGCCCCTTTTTCTGAAACGGGTGGGGCCATAAACCCGAAATTAAAACCCGGGATAGCCATTATGCCAAGAAACCACATACTGAAATTTGAAGATGATCCGTCCACTAGAAACAAAGTTATGCTGGCCACAGACACTGACGCCAACGACTGCGCCATAACATAATACGACCGAAAAATTTTTGCGGTCGTATAAAAACCATTGAAGTAGATTCAGAATACTGGTTACAGGTAAAAATAGTTAGAGGTAACCATATCTGTGTAAATCTACTGAATTATACAGAGTATAAACATTACTTGTTTTCATCCTTGTCTTTGGTTATTCATTGTCAAATCTGAATATTACCTGTGTTTATCACTGTCTCTATCTCTGTCTCTATCCCTGTCTCTGTCTTTTGACGAGGAATAATCTGAACTACTCCGACTGTCTCTGCCGTAGTCTCTGCTATCCCTACTATCTCTACCATAATCCTGACCATAGTCATGGCTATAACTATCTCGACCATAGTCTGAATCTCTACCATATCCCTGTCTACTATCTTTGGTATAGTCTTGCTTTATGTCTCTAATATCTGTCAGGAACAGTTTATTAAACAAAATAATTCAGTTTTAAAACTTTACAGATGTGGGAGGAGTCTACTACCCCATTTTTGAAAGTCCATTTCCTTTTACTGTAAGTATAAATCTGCCTGAACCTTTTGCCTGGCTGGACAAATGGTGGCATTATAGAAAGGTTTTACTGTAAGCATAAATCTACCTGAACCTTTTGCCTGACTGGACAAATGGTGGCATTATAGAAAGGTTTTACTGTAAGTATAAATCTGCCAGAACCTTTTGCCTGGCTGGACAAATGGTGGCATTATAGAAAGGTTTTACTGTAAGTATAAATCTGCCTGAACCTTTTGCCTGGCTAAACAAATGGTGGCATTATAGAAAGGTTTCACTGTATACATATTTAACTTATCAAAATACTGTAAATTGACATATTAATAAAATGCTTTTATTGTTGAAGCAAGAGGCTCTCAAGAGCCTGTATCACTCACCTGGACAATGGCTGACATAGATAAAAGGCATTTCCAATAGGAAAAACAAAACATAAAATTTAGCAGAATACTTTTTTTTTTCTAAAATTACAGTATTCTTGTTTGGTTTCTGTGGCAACCGAAAGCTCCACCGTCCATTATAACCCATAACAGAACACCATTCAAAAACAATTTGGGCAGGGATTCCCCTTATAATCAAGGTAATACATATTGCTGAAATCAAAACATTCAGACCACAACTCAAATAAAAATAAAAAATTTGGGCAGAGGTTCCCCTTAAAATCAATAGGGCAAATGTAAAAACTATGTTCCAGACGGTGGCATCTTGGATGAGGTACGGACCTGCCAGATTCCTTTTTGGATGGGACCACCTAAGGACCATTGTGGCTTAGTTTGGCTCTAATTGGACTAGCAGTTTCTGAGATCTTTGACTGTATATTCCATAGGGTCCAATGTTAAAACTATGCTCCTGTTGGCGGCCATCTTGGATGAGGTACGGAATTGAAAGACACCTTTTTTGGAAGGAACCATCTAAGGCCATTGTAGCTACGTTTGGTTATAATTGGACTGGTAGTTTTTCAGAAGAAGATCTTTGAATGTATTATTTCCATAAGGTCCAATGTTAAAACTAAAGCTGTCGCCACTGTTACCCCTGCAAATTGAACCCTGAATCAATATGACAAGTGTAAATTTAAGTGTGTGTGGACACAATAAATTTGTAGACACAGTATAAATATGAACACAACACAAGTATGGACACATTGATATACCTCCCCTAATACCTGAAATTATTCAAAGAAGAATCATCTCCCCTTCAAAATTTCAGATGGTAACCATATTACTTCATGCAAATCTTCAGGTGGTATACTACAACTGCGTAACATTTCATCAAAATCCAAATACATGTTTATTGGAACATGCGCTGACAAAGTTCATCCCCCTTTTTACCAGAAAATATTCAAAGATGAATTATCTCCCTTTCAAAATTTTGGGCAGCAACCATATTACTTCATGCACATCTTCAGGTGGTGTACTATAACCATGCAACATTTCATCCAAATCCAAGAATCCGTTAAGGAGAACATGCACTGACAAGGTTCGCCCTCCCCTTTTGCCAGAAAATATTCAAAGGCAAATTATCTCCTCTTCAAAATTTCAGAAAGCAACCATATTACTTCATGCACATCTTGAGGTGTTGTACTACAGCTGTGTAATATTTCATCAAAATCCAAGCAGCCGTTTAGAACATGAGAACATGTGCTGACAAGGGACCCCCTCCTTTTATAGTAAATATTGAAAGACAAATTATCTCCCCTTTAAATTTCCCGCAGCAACCATATTACTTCACGCACATCTTCAGGTGGTGTACTTCAACTGTGTAACATTTCATCGAAATCCAAGCAGCCATTTAGGAGTACATGGACCGACGAACACAGTGATTCCTATATTCCCCAAACTTTGTTTGCGGGATGGGTTGTGATAACTATGTTCCCCACTGGAGGCCATCTTTGATTAGGTACGGATCTGCCGGATACCCTTTTTGGAAGGGACCATCTAAGGACCACTGTGACTAAGTTTGGTAATAATTGGACAGGTAGTTTCTGAGAAGAAGGTCTTTGAATGTCTTTTCCATAGGTTCCAATGTTAAAACTATGTTCCCACCTGGCAGCCATCTTGGATGAGGTATGGACCTGACCGATACCTTTCTTGGAAGGTACCATCTAAGGACCATTATGACTAAGTTTAATTATAATTGGACTAGTAGTTTCTGAGAAGAAGATCTTTGAATGTCTTTTCCATAGGGTCCAATGTTAAAACTATGTTCCCCGCTGGTGGCCATCTTTGATGAGGTACGGACCTGCCTTATACAATTTTGAAAGGGGGCCACCTAAGGACTATTGTGACCAAGTTTGGCCGAGTGGTGGGGGGTGATAACTATGTTCCACACTGGCGGCCATCTTTGATTAGGTACGGATCTGCCGGATACCCTTTTTGGAAAGGACCATCTAAGGACAACTGTGACTAAGTTTGGTTATAATTGGACAGGTAGTTTCTGAGAAGAAGGTCTTTGAATGTCTTTGAATGTCTTTTCCATAGGTTCCAATGTTAAAACTATGTTCCCACCTGGCAGCCATCTTGGATGAGGTACAGACCTGCCTTATACAATTTTGAAAGGGGACCACCTAAGGACTATTGTGACCAAGTTTGGCTGAGTGGTTTCAGAGGAGAAGATCTTTGAATGAAAAGTTAATACGACGGAGGGACGACAAAAGGACGACGGACAGATGACAGACGACAAGTGATGGCAAAAGCTCACCCTGGCAGAGACAGGTGAGCTAAAAACATGTAAATCAGAGTTTTTAGAAAAAGCCATCTTTTTATTTGCGTCATCATAAATTGCAAATCTGTTAAATTTTAATTTTTTCAATAGAAATGACTGAACACATAAATCAGAATTACTGTGTCTATATACTATACCTGAAGATACAGGGTCATCAGCAGATTTACCATGACCATAGTCTATCACTTGTGGAGGTTTATATTCTATGGGTTCTGAAAAGTACCATTATATTGTTAATTAATTGTTAAAACAAGATATGTCTGACACCTGACCACTATACAGCAGCAGCTATCATAATGAAATCTGACTCTCAAAATGAGCCCATTTGCTTGCAAAAAACTTGATGTGGTTGTTCATGCATGAATGAGGGGTCAGTGCTATCATCCAGGAAAAACTATATAGACAAAGCTGCATGAGGGATCAGAACCATCATCTGCACATAAAATTGGAATATACCCATAAAGATCTTACTACATGTCAAACATCAAGTGGCTGAAATTACTGGTACATATTGTGCTAACTGTTAGCAAACTAGAGCTGTCGCCGAATGGCAACCAATTATGCCCCCGCTCATTGAACCCTGGAGCATATTTAAGTGTGTGTTGACACAATACAGGTGTTGACACAGTACAAGTATTGACACAATGATATGCTTCCCCTTTTTCCAAAATATATAAAAGGGAAGTTCTGAGCCCAAAAATCATTTCTATGGGTACAAGACATCCTTCTTGTAAAAATTCATCAAATTTGAGGCACTCTGAATTTTCCCACCTTTTTTCAGTTTCCATGGCAACCTCAGCCATTTTGAACATTCCAAAAGATATTTGTGTGCACATCTACTTATTGTAAGTTAGATTCCTTTGAAGTAGTTGGAATTTGTTTGCAAACTTTCTTAAAAACATGAATAGTTGTGTTTTTCATTCGTACCTTCAAACAGACGGACGGACAAGGGTAAAACAATATGCCCCCGACTTTTTGTCGCGGGGGCATAAAAAAATATAATATCTGATCATTCATTAATGACTGACACGATGAGTCAGGGTCACAATCTGGACGAAAATTGGTGTGAACTCCTCATGGCACAATTGACTTTCCATATTAAGTGGCTAAGACTACTAATACAGGCTGTAGTAAATGCTTGAGAAATCTTAATGTGGTCGTTCATTAATGACAGTTTGGCCAAGGCCACTAACCGGGCATTGAATTGGTATTTACTTCTCAAGACACAACTGCATGTAAAATGCCAAGTGGCTTTGATACTGGTACAGGCTGTACTAACTGCCTTCAAAAACTCATCACTCATGGAAGACTCAGGGGATGGGTTCATAAACTAAGTCCAGATCTTACCTATATCCATACTACTGCAACTGCATATCAAATATTATGCACCTACAACTAACATAAGCATAAACATGGCAATTCTCAATAGTTTGCAATTGTTGATGCCATCCCCAGAAATGTCTTGCTTCAGCAACTTTTTGTTGTGAGGAGACAAAAATATGTTATTTGAACATAAAAATGTCTGTAAGGACATTATGCTGATTAACATGATAAATGCTTTTAAAACTACAAAAAATGTGTGCAAAGCTCACTAATATCCTACCCCCCACTCCCCCATAGAATTCCATTGAAAAAAAAATCGAATCAAATTTTCGAATAGCTGGTGCACAATGGCAATATGTACTTAACATTCTGTGAAAGTTTCAAAGAATTTCATCAAGTGGTCTAAGAGGAGTTGTCGCCACAAATTAGGTACCCTATGGCGGACAGACGAATGAACGGACAGGTGGACTGACGGAAGGACAAATGGACCGATGGAAGGACGAAGGATGGACAGAAACCATGATGTAAAGCGGGAGTATAACAAATTGGGTCCATTAGAGTCATGTTATGCCAAGAATTTGTGATTATTAAACTACATTTATCAAAACATTTCCTATTAAATTTTGAAATTATGATGTCATTAACACATAGTTTTGTTATAATGCAGTATCTACCAAGTCTCCCAAACCAAATCTGTAAACACAATTCCTTTGAATCAAAATCCACCTACTGATTAAATTTCATTGTATAACTTTAATGAACCTTAACACAAAACTTACCCAGAGACCTTCCAACATAAAATGCAAGTCAAATACGGCAGAGTCGACACGCAAGTAGTATCCAAGATTTACATACTGTCATAGCATTATTGTTCTAGCACTTATAGTTTGGACAAAAAGACTTATGGATATGTCTACCTTATTCATCAGTATGAAAATATTGAATACTATAACACAATACATATATAATCTAACCTCATAAATACAAGAGTGGACCCTAATAGATGTCTCGCCCGTCCCTGCTTGTTGCTAAAACAGTCATGTACTACCAAATATTTTTACCGTACCACTTACAGTTATTAAAACTATTCTAATCAGAAGAACTTAACTTTGTTCACCAGACCCTGAAATTTTTTCAAGGTCAAAAGCCAAAAGGCAGATTGACATGTACTAACCAAGACCAAGCTATATACCAAATATCATTGACCTATGGCTTGTAGTTATTGAGAAACAGACTTAAGCAAAACAAGAGGCTCTCAAGAGCCTGTATTGCTCACCTGGACCATGGCTGACATAGATAAAAGGCATTTCCAATAGGAAAAACAAAATATAAAATTTAGCAGAATACTTTTTGGCCGGGCTGCACGGAGTGCAAATCCGGGTTATAGTATGGTGAATGTCGGGCGGGTGGGCAGGCCACGGGAAGGGAAAATGGGATACTGATTTTGTGAAATCAACTCCTCCTACAGTTTTCATCCTACATTTTTGAGACTTCACAAACTGTTTCTATATATATTGTAGATGTGCACCTCCCTTTTTGGATTTATTTTGAAAATTTTTTCCTATTTTTACGGACTTTGGAACTTAGTCATTTTTCATCGACATTTTCAACAAAGGGTACCTATTTTGTGAAATCAACTCCTCCTACAGTTTTCAACCTACATTTTTGAAACTTCACATAATGTTTCTATATATATTGTAGATGTACACCTCCCTTTTTAGAATAATTTTGAAAATTTTTTCCTATTTTTATGGACTTTGGAACTTAGTCATTTTTTATCAACATTTTCAACAAATGGTACCTATTTTGTGAAATCAACTCCTCCTACAGTTTTCAACCTACATTTTTGAAATCTCACAAA
>MJUU01010007.1:15153-34637 GCA_002080025.1 Modiolus philippinarum | reverse complement strand
ATTTTCAGCGCGTCAAATTCTTAATCTGAGTGGTAAATTCTTAATCTCCGCGAGTCATTCTTAATCTTCGCACGTCATTCTTAATCTCCGCGAGTCAGCCTTAATCTCTGACGGTCATTATTAATTTCCTTTGCACATTCTTAATTTCAGTGGAAAAGTCTTAAAAATTAAGAATATGCCAAGGAAATTAAGAATTTTATATCTCTAGTGATTGCTTGTAGTTATTGAGACACAGACTTAAGCAAAAAAAACTTAGCTTGGTCACTGGACCTTGAAATTGAGGTCAAGGTCAAAAGCCATATGGCAGACTGACATGTACTAACCAAGACCAAGCTATATACCAAATATCATTGACCTATGGCTTGTAGTTATGGAGAAACAGACTTAAGCAAAAAAAACTTAACCTGGTCACTGGACCATGAAATTGAGATCAAGGTCAAAAGCCATAGGACAGACTGACATGTATTAACCAAGACCAAGCTATATACCAAATATCATCGACCTATGGCTTGCAGTTATTGAGAAACAGACTCGAGCAAAAAAACTTAACCTTGTCACTGGATCGTGAAATTGCGGTCAAGGTCAAAAGCCATATGGCAGACTGACATGTACTAACCAAGACCAAGCTATATACCAAATATCATTGACCTATGGCTTGTAGTTATTGAGAAACAGACTTAAGCAAAAAAACTTAACCTGGGCACTGAACCTTGAAACTGAGGTCAAGGTCAAAAGCCATATGGCAGACTAACATATACTAACCAAAACCAAGCTATATACCCAATATCATTGACCTATGGCTTGTACTTATTGATAAACAGACTTAAGCAAAACAAGAGTGGACCCTAATAGATGTCTCGCCCGTCTCTGCTAGTCGCTAAAACAGTCATGTACTATTCAAGAGCAACCTACAAGCCAAATATTATTACCATTCCACTTACAGTAATTAAGAAACTATTCTAATCAGAAACACTCAACTTTGTTCACTAGACCATGAAATTGAGGTCAAGGTCAAAAGCCATATGGCAGACTGACATGTACTAACCAAGACCAAGCTATATACCAAATATTATTGACCTTTGGCTTGTAGTTATTGAGAATCAGACTTAAGCAAAAAAGCTTAACCTGGTCACTGGACCGTGAAATTGAGGTGAAGGTCAAAAGCCATATGGCACACTGACATGTTTTAACCAACACCAAGCTATATATTAAATATCATTGACCTATGGTTGTAGTTATTGAGAAACAGACTTGAGCAAAAAAACTTAACCTGGTCACTGGACCGTGAAATTGAGGTCAAGGTCAAAAGCCATATGGCAGACTGACATGTACTAACCAAGACCAAGCTATATACCAAATATCATTGACTTCTAGCCTGTAGTAATTGAGAAATTGACTTAAGCAAACAAGAGGATCTCAAGAGCCTGTATCGCTCACCTTGACGATGGCTGACATAGATAAAAGGCATTTCCAATAGGAAAAACAAAACATAAAATTTAGCAGAATACTTTTTTTTCTGAAATTACAGTATTCTTGTTTGGTTTCCATGGCAACAGAAAGATCCACCATCAATTACAACCCATAACAGAAGACCATTCAAAAGAAATTTGGGCAGGGGTTCCCCTTATAATCAAGGCAATACATAATGCTGAAATTGAAACATTCAGACCACAATTCAAATAAAAAAAAATTCAAAAATTTGGTTAGAAGTTCCCTTAAAATTAATAGGACCAATGTAAAAACTATGTTCCAGATGGTGGCCATCTTGGATGAGGTATGGACCTGCCAGATACAATTTTTGGATGGGACCACCTAAGGACCATTGTGGCTTAGTTTGGTTCTTATTGGACTGGTTGTTTCCGAGAAGAAGATCTTTGAATGTCTTTCCCTTAGGGTCTAATGTAAAAACTATGTTACCGGCTGGCTGCCATCTTGGATTAGGTACGGACTTGCTGGATACCTTTTTCAGAAGGGACCATCTAAGGACCATTGTGACTAAGTTTGGTTATAATTGGACTGGTAGTTTCTGAGAAGAACATCTTTGAATGTAATTTCCATAGGGTCCATCTTGGATGAGGTACGGACCTGTCGGATACCTTTTTTGGAAGGGACCATATAAGGACCATTGTGTCTAAGTTTGGTTTTAATTGGACAGGTAGTTTCTGAGAAGAACATCTTTGAATGTAATTTCCATAGGGTCCAATGTTTAAACTACCTTTTTTGGAATGGACGATCTAAGGACCATTGTGTCTAAGTTTGGTTATAATTGGACTGGTAGTTTTTGAGAAGAAGATCTTTGAATGTCTTTTCCATAGGGTCCGATGTTAAAACTATGTTCCCGCTGGTGGCCATCTTGGATTAGGTACGGACCTGTCGGATACCTTTTTTNTGTGTCAGATTTTTTATATCTGTAACGGTTTTTGAGTTATTTGCAAAAAACAGCAATTTACCCCTATGTTCTATTTTTAGTAACAGCAGCCATGTTGTTTGATCCTCGGACTAATCGAACACAAACTTGAAACTGCATACCCTGGTGATGCTTCAGGCCAAGTTTGGTTACAATTGGCCCAGCAGTTTCAGAGGAGAAGATTTTTGAAATTGTTGACGGACGACGGACAGACGACGGACGCAAAGTGATGGCAAAAGCTCACATGGCCTTTTAGGCCAGGTGAGCTTAAAACTTGAGTTTACGCCGCCGTCGCCGTCATTCTTTGCACGTCTATGTCTCGCTTTCCGCGACTTTCGTCGCAGGAGAGACAAAGACTTAACCTGGGCACTGTACCGCGAAATATAGGTCAAGGTCACATGATTTTGTGTCTGCTAGATAGGGTTCATTGTAAGCTACCTATGGACCCAATATAAGGATCCTACATCAAAGGGTTCTATGAAATAACTTGAGTTTACGCCGTCCCCGTCACCGTCATACTTTGCATGCCTATGTCTCACTTTCAGCTACTTTCGTCGGGGGCGAGACAAAAAATCATCAAGGTCAATTTCTTCACCAAAGTTAACCCAGGAAACATCTTACCTCTGTCTGGTGTAAATTCTGCCAATCCTGCTGACTTGTGACCATGGTCTATAACTTCAGGAGCCATGAACAGTCTAGGTGATGGTTGTCTAGGGGGTGGTTCATATCGGTCTTCATACCAGTAATCACGTGGTCTACTGCAAACAAAGCATAATTAGATGCAATTTTAGTAGCAATAAAAATAATCAATACTGCAGAAAAACATAATGTTTGTTGATCCTTCATCTGCTACAACATATAAAACAAGTTAGAATTATTTATTTATATTCAAGGTATTAGGTCTTTACCATCATCAGCATATATTAATTTGCTATTTTGTTAATTTGTTGAAACAACTTTATTTCGAAACCTGCAATACCTCATCTTCCCAAGTCAAGTGTTTGAGGTCCATGTACTTCCCCACGAACCGTTGACAGATTTGGCTTATATATGTACAAAAGCAGCTAAATGAGCCATTGAGATTGAAAAAAACATCATTTATATTCACTGAGCTACTTTGATTCTGTTGATCAAATGCAATCAGGTGAATCAATGAAAAATCTGTTTTAAGCAGTACTTTTTGATTTTATTGGCTCCTTTATTTGTGTAGAGAAGTAGCCACAGAAATGTAAGCCATATATGTCAAGGGTTTGTGTGGAACACTTGATTTGGGAAGATGGCAATAACTAAATTTTTGTAAGTTTTGTTTAATCAAAGCTCTATAAGAGCTGATGGTTTTCGTATGTGTTGAAGTTAAAAATTCACCTCATTTTTATGTCCAATTTCAAAGTTAGGCATACCACTGCAGTCAAATTATGATATCGAGATTTGTAAGAAGTTAGACCAAATTCTTCTTCCTCTATACCCCCCAAACTTTGTTTGCGGGGGGTATAAACATAAGTAATCAACGTTTACAAAGTTCGCCTCATTATGGCACATTGCCAGAGATGCATACATATGTAAGTTTACATGATCCTAACATGTACAGTGACTGAGATCTGAATTCTTCGGTTAATTTGGATGTAAGTCAATCAAGCAGAAAATATAGATCAAAGTGACCTAATTTTGCCTGGATGCTGACCTACCTTCAGAGATGCATGCATATGCAAGGTAACATGATCCTACCATGTGTAGTGACTGAGATCTGAACTCGGACATTAACTTGAATGCAAGTCATTCAAGCAGAAAATATAGGTCAAAGTGACCTAATTTTGCCTGGATGCTGACCTACCATCAGAGATGCATACATATGCAAGGTTACATGATCCTACCATGTAAAGTGACTGAGATCTGAACTCAGATGTAAACTTGGATGTAAGTCGTTCAAGCGGAAAATATAGGTCAAACTGACCTGATTTCTTCTGGATGCTGATCAACTGTCAGAGATGCATGCATATGCAAGGCTACATGATCCTACCATCTATAGTGACTGAGATCAGAACTCGGATGTAAACTTGAATGTAAGTTGTTCAAGCAGAAAATATAGGTCAAAGTGACCTAATTTTGCCTGGATGCTGACCTACCATCAGAGATGCATGCATATGCAAGGTTACATGATCCTACCATGTATAGTGACTGAGATCTGAACTCGGACATAAACATGAATGCAAGTTGTTCAAGCGGAAAATATAGGTCAAAGAGACCTAATTTTCTTGGAGGCTGTGAGATAGCCCAAGATGCATCTGTATGCAAAGTTTGATGATCCTACACTTCATAGTTACCAAGATATATACCTAAATGCGGGCGCGGACGCAGACATAGACATGGCCGCGGGGGGTACTCCAATAGTCCCCTTCATCTTCGTTGAGGCAAACTAAAAATAACAATAAAAGTCCAAATAGAAAAGATAAACGATAAATAGGAAATATTTGCACCATAGAGGCAGAAGAATTTGGTCTAGTTAGGAGTATGACACATTCCTAAAATATGAGAGCTGTTTTAGGGATATGAATTATTAACCTTTTCTATTCTATGGTGTGGATTATTGATACACCTAAATATTGTCATGCAGTTTCAATATTTTTTTTTTGTCGAAATATTTTATGCAGAGGATATCCCGATGTTTCAGACAGATACGGCCACTCTTTACGTACATTTTTAAAATGCATACAATTTCATCCTCGTGAACGTGAACGAGATGCAAAACCAATTTTTTACATGGATTGACAAAGTTAATAATAATCTAAAAAAGCTCAGACAAGTTAAATAAGCCAATCAGAGAAAATCAAACTACCTGCATGCATCGTGTTTATTTATATCCACATGCAAATAAACATACATGCGCATCTAATGCAAATTTGGCATTTCTACCGATGCAATCAAATAATCATGAATCCTTAACACAGTCCAAATTCTGATTACGTCAGAGTCACAGCAGAGACATCTAGTTACATATATGTGCCTTTTAAAATTTCAAACATAGGTAATCAATGATTACAGAGTTCGCCTCGTTATGGCACATTGTCAGAGTAACCCAATTTTGCCTGGATGCTGACCTACCATCAGAGTTGCATGCATATGCAAGGTTACAAGATCCTACCATGTGTAGTGACCGAAATCTGAACTCATCCAAAAACTTAAATGTTAATCAATCAAGCATTAAATATATGTCAAAGTGACCTAATTTTACCTTGATGCTGACCTAACATCAGAGATGCATGCATATGCAAGGTTAGATGATCCTACCATGTATAGTGACTGAAATCTGAACTCGTCCAAAAACTTGAATGTAAATCAATCAAGCGGAAAATATAGGTCAAAGTGACCTAATTTTGCATGGATGCTGACCTACCATCAAAGTTGCATACATATGCAAGGTTACATGATCCTACCATGTATAGTGACTGAGATCTGAACTCTGACGTAAACTTGAATGTGAGTCGTTCAAGCAGAAAATATAGGTCAAAAAGACCTAATTTTTCTGGATGCTGACCTACCATCAGAGATGCATGCATATGCAAGGGTACGTGATCCTACCATGTATAGTGACTGAGATCTGAACTTGGACGTAAACTTGAATGTAAGTCGTTCAAGCATAAAATATAGGTCAAAGAGACCTAATTTGCCTGGATGCTAACCTGCCATCAGAGATGCATGCATATGCAAGGTTACATGATCCTACCATGTATAGTGACTGAGATCTGAACTCGGACGTAAACTTGAATGTAAGTCGTTCAAGCGAAAACTATAGGTCAAACAGACCTAATTTTGCCTGGATGCTAACCTACCATCAGAGATGCATGCATATGCAAGGTTACATGATCCTACCATGTATAGTGACTGAGATCTGAACTCGGACGTAAACTTGAATGTAAGTCATTCAAGCGGAAAATATAGGTCAAAGAGACCCAATTTTCTTGGAGGCTGTGAGATAGCCCAAGATGCATCTGTATACAAAGTTTGATGATCCTACCCTGCATAGTTNATGCATATGCAAGGTTACATGATCCTACCATGTATAGTGACTGAGATCTGAACTCGGACGTAAACTTGAATGTAAGTCGTTCAAGCGGAAAATATAGGTGAAAGAGACCTAATTTTGCTTGGATGCTGACCTACCATTAGAGATGCATGCATATGCAAGGTTACATGATCCTACCATGTATAGTGGCTGAGATCTGAACTCGGACGTAAACTTGAAGTCATTCAAGCGGAAAATATAGGTCAAAGAGACCCAATTTTCTTGGAGGCTGTGAGATAGCCCAAGATGCATCTGTATACAAAGTTTGATGATCCTACCCTGCATAGTTACCAAGATATATACCTAAATGCGGACGCGGACACAGACACGGACGCCGGGGGTACTCCAATAGTCCTCCTCAACTTCGTTGAGGCGAACTAAAAATGTGCCACAACTTTCATAGAGAAACCATTATGACATCTTAAAATATTATCCTGATAGTTTTAAACTATCATTTTTTTATATTCCTACATGTGAAACAAATATTTTTGTTTTCATTCTAAAATTGTAGAAATGTACACATAATCGTTTAATTTTTGAATACAGGAAATTTAATAAAATTAATAATAGCGAAGTAGTGATTTAAAATGGGTTTGGATGTATTATAAACGTCTCGAACTATATCCTCAAGGCTTTTAGACACTCGTTTTTTAGTTTCAATCCATCTTCACTTAAGGTGGCACGGGAGTTTAAATTTGCGCATCATTCTTGCGCATCTGACAAAAATGGAATTCAATATATGAATAATGGCAAAATGATTTTCGATGTCTTTCAAAAGTTAAATGTGATAAAATTTGACACTTTTACTGGGTAACCATGTAGACTATTGTACCTTTTCAGCAAACCCTGTTCTATTAAGGGGGGATAATTTGTATAGAAATGATAGGAAAAAAATCAGTTTTTTGCCATTTTTTCAAAAATAAGCTCGGTGACCCCCATTTTTTCCCCCTGCAAATCGAAGGCAAGTATATTAGCAAAATATTTACAAAATTTTAACAAATTCTATCTGACGTAACTAAAATAAATCAAAATTTTGTTAAAATTCGCTAATTTTCCATATCATTTCAACCAAAATAGCTGATTTTTACATGACAGATTTCATTCTTATATGGCCGGTGACCCCCAATTTTTATTTTATATTTTGTATGCTCTAACAAAACAGTATAATTCATGAACATATCTGGAAATTCTATCTAACAGTTTTTAAACCCCCGTACCACCTTAAAAGCCTATTAACACTTTAAACGATGTTCAATATTTTTACTGTTTCAAGACAATAGTATGTAACGTTCTACCATATTATTTAGTAAATTAACTGTATAATATAAAATTTATAAGCAGACTTTTTAACCTGTATAAAGTTTCCCATCATGCATGTAATCTATTTTTATCCAATTCAAGCTGAACCGAAAGCTATGGTGTTCAGTACAATCACCAAAAAACTAAGGAATATCTCCCTCATTCAAAGCTCTGTCCTTAGACTTTCAATTTTCATTTCCATCCTATTGGTTATTTGTTTTCTTACCAGCTTTTTTATACATATGTCTGTTATGTTTTGATTTTATCAGCACTGAAGAGACATAAATTGTCAAAATGGTCATCTGCAGAAACTAACTTGGTATTTAGTAACTTATCAAGTAGATTTCAGCTGAATATTATGCTTGACTTACATAATCTTGTTTTAATATTTGACAGCGTTTTAACAAACTCATTGGAGCATAAACTGGACGAAACCATTCCAAAGGTCATAAATTTTTCAAACAGAATTGATTTCAAAAACTTTCAATATCAGTCATTTCTTATTTTAAATGGGTTTGATGGCGTTGGCATATTAATATGTTACAGGAACTTTTAACTTCAGTTGTCTCTCTTTTAGGCCAATTAAACTTAATCCGACCCCATGAAAAAATATGGGGCAGGTGGGTGGAATTTATTTTATATAATTTATTTTTATTGAGGATCTTGTCGGTTGTTCCTTCCGTTCTGTTTGGGGTTATGTTCCCAACATTTCTGATAAACAATAATGTAGCTCATTCCCTGGTGTATTCTCATCTATAGCACCCGATACAAGGTCACTCAGAGATGCCAACCCCATCTGATGAAAAATAGGACTAGTCACCGCGCTAAGCAGGGTCCTCTCACGATCGGGGGTCACGGGCAGCTCGAGGCTCCCAGAAGCTCGGAGGATTCATAAACTTTGGGCTTTTGTATCCAGCCATCAAGTTTTTGTCAATATTGGCCATTTTTATCAATATGATATCAGACAAACGCTTTTTTAAATGGGATTTTCAAGCGTGGAAGTGATCAGTATTATAGAAATCGACCAATTCCAGTGTCGATAACGAAAAAATTCCGGAATGGAAAAAAAATCGAGTTTTTTCATGACAAGATCGGAGAGCAGATTTTTGGCATAAAAATCGGGGAAACTCTGCTGAAATCAGAGGGGTTGGCATCTCTGGGTCACTAAAGGTGTCAAATATAGTCTTTGAGTTGTTAGAATTCTAAGTAGACTAGGTTTTCTTTTCATTTCGACCTGCAACAACTCCCCCGATTGCAAAAACCGTTTTGTCAAATACCGGAAATGGCTACAGGTATGTAAACAGAAACGCATATCCGGTACAGACACGAATTAAAATACCGGAATTTAGACACTGCAAATTTTTTAAAAATAAATTAATCTCGGGCAGGCCAATTTTCTAGGGGCAGGCGGGGATGAAAATCTACCAATTAATTTAAATTGGCCTCATCAGGCCACCCCTATTGCAACAACTTTCTGGACTGATGTTTGAGATGGCCTCTAGTGGAAGGGAAATATAGTTTGAAATCACAAAGCTAATGCACTGCATCTAAGCCTCTGTAGGGAGTGTGGGAGCGTGCCCTTATGGGGATGCCAACAGTTTTTGATTCTCTGATTTTGAAATGTATTTTTTATTGTCAGTATTATGATTCTTTAACCTTATACCAACCTGTAAGGATCATAATCATATTGTCTTCTGTCTTGGTAGTATGGATCTCTTCTATCATAGTATGGGTCCTCTCGGTCATAATATGGATCTCTTCTATATGGATCATCATATGGTGGTCGGTCATATCTATCTTCATGTGGTAATGGGGGAGTCCGTCGACCTTCCCAGGGGTCCTAAAAATGAATAAAATGAATTCTTTGTATTTTCAATTAGAACATTTATCAACAGAACTAGCCACAGCATCATCATGGTAACTGTTGGAATCAGCATTGTTTTTGTAAATAGCTCATGTAGCTGTTCCACATAGTATTTTTTGAAATTAAACCAAAGGGAGCTGCCATGTTTGTATAGATTTAATCTAATTTTCATAAGTCAAATACATATATGATATTACTACTATCCAGAAACATATTCTGTCAGTAAATATCATCAATAATTACTAGTAGAATCCAACTAAACTTTTTGATTTTCAGGTTGTTTGCAAAATCTAACTATCAAATTATTGTGGCAAAATCTTGTATTTAACTTGTAATGTTTATTAACTTTTGGTTTTAAATTTGTCTATCATATCAATTTGAAATTATTATTACAAATTATTATTACATATTTCATAGGCATTTTTAGTTGTATAACCCTCTTGTCAACATTAAGATTTGCAAGGCTGGATAGTTTTATCTGTTGTAACTGCATCTTTGTCAAATTGTTCAGGACATCTAGAAAAAGATTTATTTTCGGGTTATCCATTTGTTGCCCAATGCTTTAACCAACAACATATATTTGGAGCATTTTGTCTTACTTTCATTTTGTCAAAGGCAAGACAAAAAAATCAAATTAAATTTACCCTTCTTTCATTCATTTCTTCTTTTTTATCCTCCTGCCATGCTGCCATCCACTGTTCACCTTCTTCTTCCATTTCTCTTCTCACTCTCTCTTTTTCCTGGCATTGAATAATCAAAATAAAAAATTTCATACCGAGCGAGTACTACATTTAAAATAAACTGTGGACACTGGATACGTCTCACTTTCAGGATGTATAGCTTGAATATGAATATTAATCTACAACAGTAGCCACAATAATGAAATCTACATTATATACTGTATGAAGAATTGGACAACCATATCAATTCACTAGAACTACTCGCTAAGGTTATAACTGCTGCTTGTGGAAACTGATCTCCATTACCAAGGGGTAAGGTCCTTTATCTTGGCATCTAGGCATGCAATTATAATTTACATATAAAACCTCACACTTACAGAACAAATTTATAATGAATTGTCAGAAAAGAATGGCTATGGGTATTTTTTTTTGGTCATATTATCACCTTATAAGCGTTAGAGAAAAAGATTTTAACTTATTAGAGAAACAGACTCTTGACATACAACATTTGCTGAATTTTCAATTGTTCTGGGTTGACAATAATTCTACTATAACTGCGGGGCACTGATACGAACATATATTATAGCCAATCTCTATGGAATGATAGCGACAGCATATTAAAGTCACATCATTTTAAATTTCATGACAAAAAAAAATCCACAAGACAAAGCACTTTTTTTAACCAAAAATAAAATGTTTAACTAAAACATTATTTCAGTGGAATAGGAAAAATATATCTGGTATATATCATTAACAGAATAGCGATAAAAACACTATTAGTAATTTGTCTTGCTCGGATGATTTCTCAGCTAGTGTGGCATCTTGTGTTGTCGCACTCGATGCAATACAGGCAGAGAATTCCATATTCACAAAACAAATTACTAATAGCATATATGTAATGTATGTAATTAATATATAAATCCTTACCTCCTCCTCATCATAAACTTCAGGCTCTGCTATTGGCTGTTGTTGTTGTTGCTGTTCTTCTTGGAACAAGTTAACCTGCCAACCTCTTCCTCTTCCACGACCCCTCATCTGACCTCTACCTCGACCTCCTCTCATACCCATACCCATACCTAGCTCCATTTTATTCTGGGTAAATCTTCCTTTAAAGTCCAATGGAACATTAGACTGACCATAGTTATTTTCCTCATATTGCTCTTCGTTTTCCTCTTGATATTGTTCTTGTTGAAACATACCACCCTTTTTCATTCCCATATTATTCATTCCAGGACCACCATTTTGTCCAAAACCTCTTGGACCTTGATTACCAAAACCTCTTGGTCCAAATTGCCTTGGCCCCTGTGCCTGTCCTCTTTGACCTGCTCCCCTTTGTCCAAAACCTCTAGGTCCGAACTGTCTTTGACCTTGTCCTTGCATTGGACCCATTTGACGAGGCCCCTGATTAAGACCCATACCGAAATCCTGTGTTTCCTCCATTTCAGTATTAAATTGTCCTTGTCCCTGATTTGGACCAAATTGTCTTGGACCTTGTCCTTGATTGGGGCCGAAACCTCTTGGACCAAACTGTCTCTGACCTTGCCCCATATTTGGACCAAATTGTCTAGGGCCTTGCCCTTGATTAGGGCCAAATTGTCTTGGACCTTGTCCTTGATTGGGTCCAAATCCTCTTGGACCAAACTGTTGTGGACCTTGACCTGGCCCAAATGGTCTAGGTCCTTGACCCATCTGTTGGTTCTGACCTTGCTGGTTAAAAGATTGGTCTTTTTGCTGATCTGGCATGAATCCTTGGTTTTCTTGAACCTGTTCCATATCTGCTGGCTTTCCTCCTGACTCTTTAGTATTTTTCTCTGCAGTATCATCTTTCTTTTTATCTGCCTCTCCCTTCTCCTTACTATTGTCTTTATTTGTATCCTTTTCATCTTTAACTTCTGTTTTCTTTGGTTCCTCTGTTTTAATGTCACTTGGGTCTCCTAGTCCAGGAATATCCTTTCTTTTTTCTAGTCCTGATATTGCACTTTTCTCAGACGACCCCAAAGCAAATTCCTTCTGAATAGGACCTTCCGGTTCAGTTTTAATGTCCTCCTGTATAAAAAAATATATTTCAAAAGTATTGATTTTGGCAAATAAAAAATTGAAATGCTTAACAAAAAAATCCATTTGGTGGTCCAATTTTCTTATCATCTGCTTTAATTAGTTTCAATCTATATCCTGGTAGGATTCCTAATTTCTTGTTTAATTATCTAATAATTATGTATGTTATGTTTTACCATGTATTTGTAAAGACTTTGTTTCATGTGTATTTACTCCATCTCCCTTTATTGACTATGTATTCCTCTGTATATGTAACTAACCTTTGGAATAGCTTTGTTCTCTTCTTTTTTCCTGAAGTAAATACATAAATTCTCATTTAGTAGTTTTATAAAAAATAAAAATGAACACAGTATGTACTAGACAAAAATATAATCAAATTCTATCAAATTTGTCTCAAGTCTCCACATACAACAAGAGAAGGGGCAGTCGGAAATGACAGCTAATCCCCTCGCCCATTTATTGAATGTTTGTCTAGTAATATAAGCACTCAAGGAAGTTGTACCATTCAAGGTCTGGCTTGATACTTAAATCTGAGCCAAACATGTAAGAAATGTTGTGACGTTATTTCAATCAGGAGCCTCATACCTAAAGCATATCTGCATCTACTGATGAAAGATTAATCTTCTGAAAGTTGTAGTATCTAAAATCCAGACTGTAACACAAACTTTATCCTAAGTCACTCATGCATGAAATTTAGGTCAAACTGACCTAATTTTTATCTGGAGCTTTGTAACTTTACAAGATGCGTCTACATACAAAATATTATTCTTCTACGAGTTGTATCTAAAATCCAAGCTGTAACACAAACTTTATCCAAGTCACTCATGCATGAAATGTAGGTCAAACTGACCTAATTTTTATCTTGAGCTTTGTAACTTTACAAGATGCATCTACATACAAAATATTATTCCTCTACAAGTTGTATTATCCTAGATCTGGACTCTTACAAAAACTTTAACCTTAGTCACTCATGCATGAAATGTATGTCAAAGTGACCTAATTTTTATCTGGAGCTTCGTAACTTTACAAGACGCATCTTCATACAAAATATTATTCCTCTACAAGTTGTAGTTTCTCAGATCTGGACTCTTACAAAAACTTTAACCTAAGTCGGTCAACGTGACCTAATTTTTACCTGGAGCTTCATTTCTTTCCAAGACGCATCTACATACAAAATATTATTCCTCTACAAGTTGTAGTATCCCAGATCTGGACTCTTACAAAATCTTTAACCTAAGTCACTCATGCATGAAATGTAGGTCAAAGTGACCTAATTTTTATCTGGAGCTTCATAACTTTACAAGACACATCTTAATACAAAATACTATTCCTCTACAAGTTGTAGTTTCCCAGATCTGGACTCTTACAAAAACTTTAACCTAAGTCACTCATGCATGAAATGTAGGTCAAAGTGACCTTATTTTTATCTGGAGCTTCGTTACTTTACAAGACACATCTACATACAAAATATTATTCCTCTACAAGTTGTAGTATCCCAGATCTGGACTCTTACAAAAACTTTAACCTGAGTCACTCATGCATGAAATGAAGGTCAAATCCACCTATTCTATATATCAACCTCAAGTACTCCTCAAGATGCATCCATGGACAAAACATTGTCCATCTACGACTTGGTATTCAAAAGATATATGGTCTTAAGTTTGAACGGACAGACGAACAGACGAACTGGTCAAACCCTATATCCCCTCCCAAACTTCGTTGGGCGAGGGGATAATAAAAAAGGTATGGGGCATTACATGATACCCTGCTACGTTTCACAAAATTTCAAAGTTGCAAGGGCATAACTCCAGAACCCGGTGGACCTCTGAGCCAAATGTTGAACTGCGCCCAAGTATTGTGGTAAACAACTAACATTGTACATATCAAGTTTGATTGATTGATTAATTGAATACTGCTAACGTCTACGCAGCAATATTTTGAAAACTATATCAAGAGAAAAACAAGTTTGACAATAAGTATTCACTTTGGGGTATGGAAAGGGTTACATGAGGGAAAATTCTGACTGCCTTGGACTATTCCATCTCTCTCTTTTCTTTCCTTTGATTCTTCTCACTATTTCGAAGCACTTTTATAAACATATTGCCCTTAGATGAAAATTTTAAGGTAGATTAACACATGAGGTAAAAAAATTATCATCCGACATGAAGTGGAGGGTGATAATTTTTTACCGAGTGTGTTTATCACCCTAACATCTTCATCCAAGGACAATATGTTTTTTATTATACTGAATGCCGAGTTGCCCAAGCGTTAAAAAAATACTAAAACAATATCACTAAAAAAAATAATGATACATGTCATATGTTTGTTTTTATATTCTGTCTCAAGTGGGAATAATAATCAGTAAACTTCGGTTGGAGTGGGTGTTAATTTTCAAGATTGGCAAACTTCGGGCTGAACGGGTGTTAATTTTAGACATTAACACCCATTGCTAATCGTTTATAGGAATGGGCAGGGCTAACGAAAGTTTAGTATTAAAATTATTAAATGCCGCTTGTCAAAGGAAGTTGATGGATAATATAAAAAATTTGCATAAAGTAAAATAAAACTAACTATTTACCTCAAAATTATTTATGCATGAATTATTTAAATCAAATTAATTAATTTTACCTCATTAATTTTTATGCATCATTCATTCATATCACATATGCTTATATTTGACCTTGTGTTGTGTTTCACTGAAATACATGTATTATATGAAGATAAAGACTTTCCTTTGTCCCGATAATAGCTAGGATCAAACCTATGCTACCTTCCTGTAATAAGTATTACAAACAAATGGAAACAAGTTGCCAACGTCAAACAAAACATCCTGAAACCAACCAGCTCTTTGAAAATGAGCAAATTTACATTATTTTTTCAGATTCATTAAAATCTTGAGAACATTGAAAACAAATTTTGATAAGTATTTGCATAACCATACAATGCAGGGATGCAAATTACCAGGGTCCTGTTGCCCAAGGCCCCTAAAAATTGACCTGGGGTGCTAATTTCTTTTTTAACCAGTAGCCCAGGTGGCTACTGAAATATTTTGCAATTTTGGTTGACAATATCATACTGGGCTAGTTAAATTATTGGCTGGGCTACAAATTCTGTTTGCTAGGGGCCCAGCTGGCTATTTTGTCAATATAAGAATGTTCATCGCTGCAATGCATTAAATTTACATTTTTTTTCATGACAGCACTGTCCTATTCCTATGATTGTCTTGCAGCAGACAGCTTTTACATCAAATTTCAATTTAGCAATAATGCTTCGATAACCTTGAAAAAAATAGTGAAAACTACTTCACTATTTTGATACCTTTCCAAACAATACAAATCCCCCCTCCTGGCCTCCACCTAAGTAATGACTGAGGAAGTCAGCACAAAAATCTAAGTATGATGATCAAACTGATAACAACTAATGGATACCATACATCAAATCAATTTCTAGTGTAATTTAGTGATTCAGTCTATTTCTAAATTTACCCATCAATGCAGAATTCAATCACTCAAAACTGAAATCTGTCAAATGCCATTAATTTTCTAAACAAATAACTTGAAAGACTGGCAACTATGGAAGCAAGTAAGTCTATTCAATAACTACTGAATCCCAAGTCTTCATTTCTATCCATATTTCACTCCTAAAACGAACCTCAATAAAGCTGCTATCATTATTATTGAAGAAACTTTAATCAGCCTATACATACCCATCAGTTGGTCCTCCAGATTGATGTTGATCTTGTTCTTGATTCTGATCATCATCTTTCTTCATAAAGGCTTGAGGTGGTTTATCAAATCGAATATCCATCAATGATATTGGTCCTTTTTGCTGCATTCTGGGTGGAGCATTACCAAATTGTTTTTGCTGATTGTCAGGTATTTGTCCTCTAGGTCCACCCATACCTCGAGGATTACCCATGTTCTGAAAATTTCCACGCATCTGCATATTTTGCCCTGGACCTCTCATTTCCATATTTTGTGCAGCACCTCTCATACCCATATTCTGAGCACCTCTCATCTGCATGTTTGGGTTATTACCCCTCATTTGCATGTTTGGGTTATTACCCCTCATCTGCATGTTTGGGTTATTACCCCTCATTTGCATGTTTGGGTTATTACCCCTCATTTGCATGTTTGGATTCCCCCTCATATTATGCATTCCTCTTAAATTATTATTGCCTCTCATCATATTTTGGCCCATCATTTCTTCATTTTCATCTTGGTCTTCTTCTTCCATCATGCGTTGGATTTCTGGACGACGGAATGGATTATCATTATCAAGAGCCTCTTGAGAATTTTCAGACTCCTCTTCCAAACACATATCCTCCTCTCCACCCTCCCCTGAAAATGAGCCTCCTTGGCCTTGTTCATCACTAAACATACCAGACTGCATGAATGAACTATTCTGTGGTCCTGGAGGTCTCTGACCCCTCATCATAGGACCTCTAGGACCTGGCACTCTGTTCATTTGATTTTGATTAAATCTTGGTCCTCCCTGAAACCTTGGCCTTGGGCCTCCAAATCCAGACATATTTTTACTGAAACCTTGATTTTCATCATCTGGGCCATGCATATCAATTGTATTTTGGCTTTCATGCCCTATGCCACCCATTTTCATCTGCTGCTGATTCCCCATGTTTTCATTTTGAGGAATACCTATTTTTTGTTGATTAAATCCTCCTGGTCCACCCATTCTCTGTGGATTGTTTTGTCTCATTCCCATTGGTCCACCCATCCGCATGCCTTGATTGTTCTGTTGTATTCCACCAGGTCCTCCCATTCTCATCTGATTTTGATTTTGAGGCAATGACCCTTGATTGGAAGTGGGAACACCTTGACTGTGTGGAGACATACCTTGACCTGCAGTTGATACTCCTTGATTTGGTGGCATTCCAGGGGGATGACCTGGTGCTCCTTGTTGATTCTGGGTCATACCTTGTTGATTTGGTGGCATGTTTTGTTGGTTTGGTGGCATTCCTGTTACTTGATTAGGTTGCATCCCTGGTGGCATACCAGTTACTTGATTGGGTGGCATACCAGTTACCTGATTAGGTGGCATACCAGTAACTTGATTAGGAGGCATAGAACCTTGTGTTGGTGGCATACCAGTTACTTGATTTGGTGGCATGCCACTTATTTGATTTGGTGGCATGCCTGTTAGTGGCATTGCAGACATTTGGCTAGACGGTATACCTGGTTGACCTGGTGGCATACCAGACATTGGACTTGAGGGAATGACTTGCTGGCCTGGTGGCATGCTTGACTGGCCAGGTGGCATACCAGGCTGTTGAACCTGAGCTGCCTGTGAGGTTGCGGCTACATGATTCTGCAGTGCCTGTTTTCTCTGGTGAATATCCCTCTTTTTGTCTTCCATTTGTTGTTCATACTGCTGCCATTGTGCTTCATACTGTTTGAACTGTTCTTTGTTTGGATGATCTGTTTGAAGACAAAAAAAATATAATTAACAAGATGTGTTTTGTGAAACTCTTATGCCCCAAAGCTAGTAGTTAAGATGAAAATTTCAGCCAGTGCTTACAGTACAAGAAAAGGATAATATGTATTTCTAATTTCTGATCTCATCACAATTACAACACCTATTTGACACAAAACCACTATCACTCAATATGTATGTTTAAGTTATCAGCTATACTGAATAATCTAAATATCTTTCTTCCATGGCAAATTCTTTATATCCAGACATTTTCTCATAGCGAATTTATACTGTTTATACTTATAAAATAAACTTTTCCACTATTGTATAAATCGAGCAAGTCACTGAAACATTGAATCAGAAAAAATATTTCTCAAAACAGTTTTGATTTACTTCCCTATTACCAACTTTTGTTTTTGGTAAATACAGTCATGTCAAGAGGCCAAATATTCTGGTCCTAATTTAAAGAACTGCCTTGTGGAAGAAACATGTGAAATATTAAAGTCATATATATATATATATATATATCAAATACCCTTTAAAAAATACCCAGTATTAAAATTAACCATTTTCATTTCTCTTATGCCAAGGTCATGGCCATGAGGTCTAATATTCTGGTATATGTACCATCGCAAAGGTTTTGCCACAGGCAACACAAATACAAAATATGAAATCCATAGTAGTTACAAGTAACAATAATTGTCAGAGGACAACATACCTCACCGGGGATTAGAGTAATCTCAATGCACAATAAATTTGAAATAATCCATTATTCAATTGTAATTATAAATTGGGAAGGCACATGCAAAATAGGAAATCCCTTCTTCTACAAAAATTTATGGGTGTTCCATGGAACACTTGTGTCACCTTCACTACAGAAGAGCATTTTTTGCCAAGTAAACTTGAAATCTGTAAACTCAAAATTTTAAGTACCAGGTTCACAATTAAATCAAACAAGTGTGGATCGTATTGCAAGGCAATACAGAAGTCCCCTACCAGTGGAATAATTCTTTGTTATACCAGCAAAAATAGTTAAAGAAGAAAAGTTTTCCGAGCCCAAAGCCCATAACATCGTTAAAAATCAATGGACCAAACCAATACTCAAACTTGATCTGTAACCCATAGTGGTTGAGTAACAATGCGAATATCAGCTTAATATCTGAAACGGTTTAGAAAATAAAGGGCTACGCCGAGCCCAGCATGATACGACCGCAGCATGTCGACCACTGAAATTTCAACAAAGGTAGTTTAAAGTGAATGTGGACACAGTAAAGAGCTTGACACAATAATTAGATGGACACAAAAAGAAGCTAGACACAGTTATTAGCTAGAAACAAAATAGGGAAAAAACCCTTTTGATTACTTACTGATAAAAAACCGTAAGAGCTATGCAAAATATGTACTATCAACTAAAACTTAACATCCATAGAAATTCAAAGAAAAAATCCATTGAAATCTGATGAAAAATAAAGATATGACACATTTAGAAAAATTGCAATTTTGGCCCCTTTGACGCCTTGTAGCTCCGAAACAGTAAGAGCTACAAAAAAATCAAGAGGAATCCAAAGAAAAAAATCCCATCGAAATCCAATGAAAAATAAAGATTTGACATATTTAGAAAAATTGCATTTTTGGCCCCTTTGACCCCTTGTAGCTCAGAAACGGTAAGACCTACAAAAAATCCGTTGA
>MJUU01010006.1:219574-233798 GCA_002080025.1 Modiolus philippinarum | reverse complement strand
CCCGCATTTTCTTCAGAAAAGTGCGGGGATGAAAATAAGTTTAATATATTGAATAAATTTGAATTTGTGCTGTGGTATATTGACATTGTGTATTTTAACTCCAGAAGATTTTGATGTATTAAAGTACATTTAAAAATAATCATAAGATACTAGTTTATACTTATTGTTTGAAATTAGCATTATCTTATTTACAGGGAACAAATTTTAAGAGTAAAAAATGTAAACAATGATAAAAATGATGACAGCATTCCTTTTCTGTTGGTGGGAAACAAAGCTGATTTAGAAGAGAAACGACAAGTAACGGTAGAGGAAGCACAACAGAGGTCGCAGCAATGGAAAGTACCATACGTAGAAACGTCAGCAAAAACTAGAGCCAATGTAGATAAGGTAGAATTCTATTTTGATTATCTTCAATATCTATCTTCAGTATCTTTTTTGAAAAAAAAAAATCAATATTTACTTGTTTTCGGTTGTACAACCAGTGTTCGAGAAACCATACTTTGTTGTGCATTAGCGACCAAAAGCTGGTAATTCTCTGATTTTGTATTTTTCTTACTTGTTTGATCCAGTCAGTATCTATAAGTTCTCTGGACTTTTTCAGTGTCTATATTCCATGATTTTCGGATCTTGTTTTATATTTGGGCACTAGTTCAAGCCTATGTTAATGTTTTCTGCAATTTTGCCATTGACTTTATTTGCCCTTAATACGAGATTTTATAACATGACCTAAATTTATTTATATTTTGCAAGGAATACTCATATTCTTCCATTTTATACAATATTCAGTGTGTAATATAAATTGGAAGATATTCAAAATTTTGATATATTTGATAATAATGGTATTTTGATTATTGTTAGTTTATTCTATGTGTTTATTTAAACATCTGTATATATCTGGGTTTTATGATAAATCAGAAATTATAGCTACTCTGTGTTTACTACAGATAACTAATTACTGCTATGTAGGTGTGTAGGTAAAATTGATTTTTATCATGCTGTTATTAGTAATAACATCTTTTCTATGTCCTTTGAGGATTTCAGGAAAAAATGTTCAAAATTAATAAGTGAATAGAGACCTTTCAATTCTTGTGCATCTGGTGTGAGACTGGCACTTATTTTATATGAGGTCTCAGGAAATTTTGACAACTGTCATGCACTTCGATTTACAAATTTTGACAAGTTATGTTATTATTAGAGTTAAACCCAATCCAAGACTAAAAGTTTTGTTGATCAGTTTGCTTCTTAAGTCCCTTCTCTGTAGCTGTTCAAAGGATGTGCGGTAGTCACCAGACCAATACTACGATTGTTTATGTAGAATTTCCTAGATCTACTATGTATAAGTACAGCATAAACCCAGTATGATTTTCTTTCATTTATCCTTTTTTAATTTATTTTTGTTTGCAGGCTTTCTATGATTTATTACGAATCATGACCAAAGTTAAGTTGAACCCACGAACTGGTGGTAAATCTAGTACTCTGTCCAACAGGAAGTCGGCATCTATGAAAGTGTCTAGTGTACCAAAACAAAAACTTGATATAAATGAACAAAAAGAAATTAAAGCCCAAAAGAAGTGTTGTATTTTGATGTAAAATAAAATAAACAAAAAATTGATATTTTTCTGCATTTATCAATTTATTGATATCAGTAAATTGTATGATTATTAACTTAATTGGCAAAAATTGTGGCAATGTTTATGAAGCTTATAGTGATTTTAACTCAAATGGTATACTACTAACCACCAGTTTTTAAAAGGTTTGTTCATTTCAATTTCCATTACACATCCCCCTTTGTGACCATTCAGTATTATTCAGGCACCACCCCCTTTGTGACCTTTCAATATTATTCAGGCATCACCCCCTTTTTGCCCTACAGCATTATTTAGGCATTCCCCTTTTTGACCCTGCAATTTTAATTCAAGCTTTTGCACCATTCTCAAGCCAACCTTTGGTTTGATCTTTGATTGAAAACCATAAAGACAATTATAGTTTATTTATAGTGAATATTTTTGGTCATGAGACTGTTAAGGATAAACATATAATCATAATTTTCCTTTATATTTTTACAGAATAATCCCCGGAATTCATATCCTTACATACAGTAGAACTTAAATGGCTCGAACTGCAATAATTGGAACACCATGGATGTCCCGAACCCATTTTCTGGTCCCCTTATTGAAGTTGAACCATAGTTTTACCTGGATATCTCAAACACCTTCTAGCTCCAACTGTTTTCATCGGTCCCTTGGATGTTCGAGCCATCGAAGTTCGACTGTATTTCTCTGTGCATTGATTTCAATACACACCTGCTGTTACCTTAAAGTGCACTTTATTTTAAATTACACTCATCATGAGTAGCACTTGAAGTTTTGATAAATATAAGTAATTGTAAAACTATATTCTTTTCCTGCAAGATAAATACCACCCTTCATCATCCTTGTTGCATCTGTAAAAAATTAGGTCATAATACATGACAAACTTTTTTCAACATTATATTTACTTATCGAGCAATTTATTACACCATTTAATACTCACTTACTACCTACTTATAAACAACAGACATGATAATTAAATTTTATGTCAATTGAATAACTTTGGTTTTGTTTCACCTTTTCTGAATAAGATTTTTACTTGGACCAAGGATGTATATAAGTCCTTGCTTGGACCAAACTGGGCATCATGTGTCAATTTTTAATTCTGACCTAAAATCGTTGTGGATCGTTGTAACTATTGAAAATGTACACTGTCTGAAGTCGCTTGATTTTACCTAATGCCCCAATCAAACTTTATTTCCACCACGAACATTTCTTTTCCGTTTTGTGGGGTTGTTGACGACATTGCTGGTCCTTAAATCGGTCTTTTCCATTGAGTGGAAGACATTTCCAGTACACTCCATGCGTGTAGTAGTCTTAAAAACAGCTCATCAAACTCCCTAACAGCTTAATTTTAACAATAGGAGAAGTATTACAAATATAAACACGACTGGAAATGTAAATATGACCATTAATACATGAAACATTACCAGAAATCAGATCTGGGTGATGACGGGTGACAACTTCGATTCTCGGGTTATTTGACAATCCGATCGGGTCACTACATCTCTTTGGGTGACAATTTAAAATATTTGGTCACGCCTGACGAAATCGGGTTACTTGACAGGTATGGATAGATTAAGTGAATGAAAATTAGGAACTCCTCTGAATTTTTCATAGGATTAACATTAGCAAAGGTTTGACCATGAATGAATGTGACAGAATAAATAGAATTTAATGAAATTTTTACAGAATGCTTATAAAGATGCATAAAATACAATTATGAAAAAAATGAGGGGGTCCATGGGCAAATAATTACAATGCATAATGCTTTTTAAATGGATAAAACCAGAGGATTCTGAAAATCTCACATGAGAAGCTAACCTCCTCAAGACTGCAATTCAGAAATAAATTTTAGAAATAATTTATGGAGAGGTGATTATTTTTGCCATTTTACCATGGATAAATGCTTTACACTAAATATTTGAGGCCCCTGCACTTCAATCATACTTATACATTTTTATACTTATACAACTATGTCATAAAATGTAATCAGACATCCTTCATTGATTCTGCCTGGGTAAAATTCCTGAAAAAACAACCCCCAGAATTCTTTAACAGTGCTATTACCTCAATTTAACTGACAAGAAGTGTTATTTGAAATGTTTTTGAAGTGTTTATCTAGAAATAACATTTTGTTCATCAAGACATTGACCAATGAAAATGAACATATTAATGATACATGTAACAGTAGAATAGGTAGAAATATAGTTTCTAAAACGAGAACTAGTTGATATGAAATTTCTCCCGTTGAGAATTTTGAAAATGTTTGAAAGCGAGACTTGCAAAGCTTAGAAACATTTGAAAATATTTACAATGTAACAAGATTTCAAAAATGTCATAATTAACTTGTTTAAGTTTTAGAAACTTTTTCTCTTATGACTGGATGAAAAATACCAAGAATTGTATTCTGAATAGATTTGGTGGGAAACTTCATAAAACTTGTTATCTCTCTAGAGGGGAGAACAAAGTTTTCAACACCGATCAGGAAACTTGAAAACTGGCTAGAAATTAGAGAAAGGAAAATTTTGCTGTTTACGTCTGTAACAGCAGGTTTGACTATAGTAAATCATGTCTCTGATACAGTTTATATACACAGGAAGTTTTATGTTTCATCTTTCCTGCATACAAGCATGTTTAATACACATCTTATAATCACATTGATTATTACATCATTACTAAAACTTTAACATTAACTTTTGTAGAGTTTGAAAAGATCTGTCTAATTTCATCAAATAGTGATAGAAGCATGAGACATTTCATTGGTAAAGCATTACAAAGGAATATTTTTTTTTCATTACATTGTTCATATAAAATTCACTTGAGAAAGCACTTAATCTGTTTAGCTTGGTTCTTTTCTGAATAGGGTCTGTAAGTCTCGTTCAATTTTGAAACTTCCGGGTACAATTTTTGTACCCGAAAGTTGCATTTTCCACTACAATATATGATGTACCAAACAAAAAATTAAACGTCATGTTTTGGCGGGAAACGTTTTTGAATTTCAATTTTATCGTGAAATTTCGGTGTCACATGACGAGACTTACAGACCCTATATAGATAAACAACTCTTTTTGTATTGAATGTTTATGTTATTTGTTTTATGCAGTAGATATATTTACATGGACATTGTTGGTCATTAATATACCAATCTTAAAATATCTTTGTTAAAACATGCAATTAAATATAATTTTACATTTCTTTCTGTTTTGTAGGTATTTTATGATTTAATGAGAGAAATACGTGGACGGAAGCTAGAAGCTGTTAAGCAAAGTAATGGCAAGAAGGTTAAAAACAAAGAGGGCAAATCAAAGAGGAAGTGTACAATTTTATGAACATTAAAACCTAGCATGCCTTTTAAAAACATGACATTATTTTAGTCAGGCTTGATATAAATGTCAGTGCTATCTATGTGTATAGTGTTGTCTAAATTAAGTTTTTATGTCTGTAAAACAGTTCTACAGAACAAAGTTATTTACATTTGCAAATCTTTTAATAAGTCACCAATAATTCATGGTCAAATTGTGTAAATTGAAAATACTTCATGTTTCCATTTTGTAGTATCGTGTTTTACTCATAAATGAGTTGAGTTTGACTCTACATGTACCTGGTTTGACTCTTCATGTACCTGGACATGAGGGGATCTATAAATAGGACTGATGCAACCTACACCACACAATTTATATTCATTAGTACAGTCCGTTGATGCTCTTGTTGCAAAAAGTGATATATGACAGATCACTGTATGTAATATTTCAGATTGCAATGTCATGGAACAATATCTACGGATACAAAGTTTTGTATGGTCAGTGACTGTATATTAGTTATGTTTATACAGTCAATGTAGTTTACTTACGCAAGCAAAGAAGTTGCAGTTTAGATAAAAATGGAAAGAAATAAGCCAATTTCTTAAGACAGAATGTGCAAGTTCAGATCGATTGAAGTTCTTAGTGAAATAAGGCATTGGCATTCTTATTGTTGTAGATCATTTCCAGGTTAATCAATGTGCTAATTAAAAAATTACTCCTCAATAAGGAATAGAACTTGACATTGTTGAAAGAATGAACATAAAATGTAAAAAAAGCAAAATATTTTAAAAAGTACACAGTCTGCCACTTAACAACAGTTGTTAAACTCTGAAATCTTCAGATTTTTAAAACGGCTATATAGTTAGCTTATAAATTGGCATTATGTACTAAAGGACTATACAGTTAATCTTGGATCCTAGATAATATTCATCTGAGGTTTTTAGTACTCTATTATTTGATTTTGACTTGGATGTTTGTGAATTTCTGAGTTTTTCAATCACTTAATGATTTATTTCTAATGATGAAAATCCTGAATAAGTTATTCAATATATAAGGTTACAACCTTAACCAAACAAAAAATGTTTTCCCAACAGCACTTCAATTTTGACATGTACTGAATCCACCAGTTTTATAGGGGAATAAGCATTGCTTTTGCAGTAATGAAAAAGAAAAAAAAACAGTAATTGTATTATTTTAAAAGTTTTATTTGTAAACATGTGAAACTTAATAATGTATGCATAAATATAGATTACACCACAAGATCCCGTTCATTACCATATTTTACCCACTAGAGATAGTTGAATTTTAAAATTTTAATTGCAAGGCTTGCCGAGCATTTTAAAATTTTTAAATTTAACTATCGAGAGTCGATACAATATGGTAATAAACGGGATAAAGTGGTGTAATCTTTTTCTCTAATAATCAATGATAAACACTGAGAATTGTATTCCGAATAGATTTGGTGGGAAATAGCAGGGGGCTTTATTCACCATACGCTGAAAAAAGAAAATTTATCTAACGGGTCAAAACCGGTTTAAACTTGACATATCATTAGAGAATGTATTCTAATGTACATGCGGAGGAATAAGTTATAAGACAGGGTAAAATCCTGGTAGAATTTCATACATTGTATTCAAACTAGACTGCATTTGCAGTTATCACTTACAAGATTACCAACATGATTGAATAGCTGTCCTTCAAGTTTTATTCACCTGTCACTTGAAGTTTATAATGAAATGTAATGTTTTGGTACTTTTTGTAAACATTGTTATATTTATTTAATTAGACATATTTTTACAGTGCTACATTGTATCAGACTTGAGCAAGTCTTAATCTGTGCTAATTTGTCACATCAAAGGCTCTTGCACTGCTTATTTTTGTAACTGTCTTCTAACATCCTACACCAAGTATCATTTAAAGGGTCTGTCTGAAACAGTATTCTGTAATAAATGTATTCTTGCAGTCTTAAATAGTGGAGCGATATAATCATTTATGAATGTCTAATTTCTGGAAGGGATACATTTACATCAAGCCTGCACTTTTAAATCATTAGTACATATATTTAATAGTGTTTAATTATCAGCAGTAACAATTGCTGCTGCTGACATTTTGCATGAAAAATCAACATTTGTTATATTTTAGTCAAGTCATTTCATAAAGATAATTAAATCAGATAAACGTCAATTCAGACCTTTTTTTATAAGACCTGAAAAATTTTGATTCATCTTACATCAGTGCTGCATGTCACCATTATATAAATAAACATTGTTGTGACCAGGAGTCAGTGTCAGAAGCAATTTTAGTTATAAGGTAACCACACATTTTCGTTACGTTACCGAAGTAGTATATATGATAAATTTTCGAAAAGGGATTTTTTTCAAACTGGAAGTGTTTAAACAAAAAATTAAAATAGTTTTATCAAAAAGGAAAGGGAGGTTATGCTTGTACATTTTTCTCGACTACATTAGAATGTCATTTAAATGGTTGCTAAGTACTGTTTCATTAGCACCATCACCACCCAACTAGGTCAGCTTTCAATTTTTGTAACAAACAGATAAGAACTGGTTTTATACTTAAGAAACTTAACTGTTAGCAGCTTATAAAATGTGTCGCCCACGAAACTTATGTTGAGATTCTTAGTTTTAGTGAAAATTAGATAATTTTGGAAACTCAAAGCAAACACCAATGTTTGTTCCATTTACACTATTTCGGTCTAGAGGCACCATTGGTAATTCCCTACTTTACATAAAATCTAAAAAGTTGGATTTCTTTCTTTACGATTATGGCCTCTAATGAGATGAGACTGCTCTACAGTTTTCACTTTGTCTATCCCTTATGTTTGTGTCCGTCAACAATTTTTTTTCTGTGAAAAGATTTCTTTGTATTTTGATCTAGGTCTCAAAACGACATGAAAAAACCAGTCACTATGACAGAAAGAAACTATGCAAGACTAACTGTGATTTCCTATTCATATCCACCATTTTGATCAATTTTCAGGTTTTTTAAATCAAAGTAAAAAATAAACTACAAAGAATATAATAGCAATTACTATGATACACTTAAAATAAACACATTCAAGCACATATCTCCTCATTTTCCTATTGACATTACATAAATTACTTGCAATATATGTTGATACTATGTTTAGTCATGTGATTCCTGTGTGTCATATGATTGTTACTCTTTGCCATGTGATTGTTACTTTGTCATGTTACTTTGCTCTGTTAGTCATGTGATTTGTTACTCGTTATTCTATGTTTTTAATTCCCACCTGCATTACATATGGGAACAACCATGTTTTTACCACACTTATTTGTTTGCATAAACTTTTTAACCATTGATTGTTAATACCTTTGTATAGTTGTCTTAAAATTGAAGTTGTATGCATGCCTAATAGAGGTCTTGCAAGGTTTTATGCTGAAAACTAGATGTTTTACCTTGTATGGAAGATTGCCCGGTAATTTTAATTTACTCATCGATAAATGTAATAGAATCTGTAGTGTAGAACGTAGTTATTTTAATGATGTTACTCCTTCGTGTTACAACTTATTGGCTAGAGTAAGTGACAATGAAAAAAAAATTTCTCTGTCTTCAATGTTATAAGTCTTATACCAAATGTTGTCACATAAACAGTATAATTGTAACTTTATATTTATAAAATTTTAATTTGCTTCATTTTTTCCCCAAATTATTAATCTGAAGTTCTCTGTTTTCCTACAAAGCTTCATGTCCTGTTTTTCATTTTGAGTGAGTTTGTCAAGATGTCCAAAATTTACTTAAAAGTCACTTCTATTGTATGCTGTATACATTGAACTCATATGATCTAATTTTTCCTTATTTTTGATGAAATTTCAGAATATTTTATCCAATGATATTATTTGCTCTATACATGTATATATAAGAGGGTTTTAGACCATTGTTTGTCCATGCCATGAAATTTATGCAATTTTGTCATATGTCAACACTTATGTTAAACTATGTGCAGTTTCATTATAACTTATGATTTTCTGATATAATTATGAATTCAGCAATTATTATTCATTTGTAAGAAATTTTGCAGTTAAAGAAAATTATGTATGTATTCATAATAGAAGAGTTTGTACCTTCAGTCATTTTATGTAACAGTTTACGCATTTCTTATTAATATGGTTAATATAACTGTAAGGTAATGCATTTGGAATGATATATTTTTATGACTCATTTTTGCATTCTTATACCTTCCACTCAAACTCATAACAGTGTAGATGGGTTTTCATTACTTCCTCATATATTGCAGTTATTTCAATTTAATTATATTTTATTGTAATTTGAATATAATTGATATAATTCCTACCTCTTCAAATTCAAAATCATTACAATCCTTATTTGGACCAAATGGAATTCTTTTATAACTGAGCTCCAACATTAGAAGAAAAAAATTGTAATATCTTGTAACTGTTAGTGTAATATATTTTAAAATACTCTATTTATTAATCTAGTAACAATCTTTTTTTTATACTTCATTGTTTGCTCTTTACAGTATTAATAGATAGTTATGTGTAAATATTATAATGGTGCATATAGTCTTAGTATAGCATTGCTTGGTTAAAACCTTGGCAAAATGAATGAACAAACCAATGGCAACTCATTCTTCTGTAAGTTTTCAATGTAAACAGCTATTTTGTACATTTAAGCATAATTTATTCATAATCATTAATATGAGTAGTATGATGTCATTGTGATGTAATTTGAAATTTGAAACTCTTAATTGATGTTTTCCACCACATAATACAATTACTAATAGAAAATGTTACCCATGGTTTTCAACCCCATGATACGGTTGTTTATGATTACAAATACCAATCAGGGACTACCCAAAGATACAAATACCTGTGGTAGTGTGGTAACATTGAGAACTACCCCTTTAAAAACCTGCCATTTTGATTGGCCCTGGGGGACTAACCCAAGATGCAAAAAAAATACAACAACCATTATTGCCATACGGTATACCCTATAATTATCTGTTGTTATATAGTCGTTCCACTTCATTGTAAAATTAAAGAACACCTCAGTTTTAATAAGATTTCTAGACAGATTGATTTGAATGTTTACTATTTCATCCTCAATATCATTTGCTTCTTGTTGTGAATTGAATTTGAAAATGAAAAGTCTTGAATATCTTAAGAAAAAACAAAATGCACTTTAGATTTTTGTCTGATTTGTATATGCAAGTAAATATATTTTACATCATACTGAGGGCCGATCATATTATAATTTTAGTAACTAAAAGCTTGATACAAGTAGTTGGAATATGAAAAATTGAGAGAGAGTACATTGTGTAATAATAATATAACCTCATGACACATTGAAATATATAACTGTAAAAATAAACATTTAGTAAACAATGTATAATAATTGTGTAACCTCATCAAACATTGTAATTGTATATGCTATTTATACTTAGCTTATAAATGTGTAATTATCGCTGCTGTCATACATTTATCTTCAATGTCTTTAAATTACATCTTGTAATAAAACAAACGAAATTTCTGTAATTGATTCCTTCAGTTTGATTTACTTACAGTTGACAAAATGAAAGAAATTGGTATGATACAGGGAAATATGTACCAAAAGAATGGCCAAATGTTGCTGTTGTTGTTCCAAAGTCAGACTGGCATCTTGTACAAGAGAATGAGTAACTAAATACCAAAGTTAATGAAAATTCACTTTCTGCAGATGGCCGTCAACAACTGATGTCTCTTAAGTGCAAAAATCAAACATTTGGAGGACCAAAAAGCAAAAGATGTATTTAAAAATGTGAAAAAGCTTGGCAAACCTTACATTAAAAATTTTAAAATTTAGCTTTGTCTTGTGGATAAAATATGGTTATGATCAGGATCTTGTGGTGTAATCTATATATGTACAACAACTTTCATCTTTTCAATTAAATCCATCTCTCAAAATCAATTTTTATCCTGAAAACTTACGTTTTGTTATTTATAATTAAGTCCAATGCAGGGCAAATGATATGAAATGAGAAAATAATGTGGAAATTCACCCAGGACAAAAGGCATACATAGGCATAAATTCAGGAGTTGTTTGATTATGTTTCATCAGCTGGACCCCAATATGAGAAATTTGTAATCAAAATGCAGAAATTAAAGGGATTGAAGAAGTAACGACAAAACTAGGATGGAAGATTTCCCCCTTTTTAGCTCACCTGGCCCAAAAGGCCATGTGAGTTATTGCCATCACTTGGCACCCATGGGTGTCTGTCATCTGTTGTGAACGTTTCAAAAAATCTTAATCTGAAACCGTGTTGCCAGTCTTAACCAAACTTGGTCTGAAGCATTACCATTGTAGCTAGATGCAAAATTGTGTCCAAGGAGTCCAAGGCCCTTGCAGCATGACTGCCATTACTAAAATAGAACAAAGGGTAAATTGCCATTTTTGGCAAATAAATGAAAAATCGTTACAGATATCAAATTTCTGACTAGATAGAAATGACCAGCATGACAAGATCTACGGACCCTACAATTTTGAAGAAAATCTCTAAATACCCATCACAAAAACAGGAAAACAGTAAACACCTACAGTGGCTGAAAACTACAATCACATGCCACAATTGACAAGCGAACTCCACCAGAAAAACAATAATGAAGTAAGTGAGAACCAAACCATCAGTAAAAAGAATGAACAATCCATTTAGAAAGGCGACATTGAAACACTAAGAAACAAGGACACCACTTGAGTACTGGACAAAAAAGAAAATTGAAGACACACATACAGATGAACAACACAGACCCGATAAAAACCATTGGTGAGATCAGGTGTACCGGTAGAGTAAGCATCTTCTGCTTCTTATAAGACACCCGCGGTGTTAAATATGTCAACTCCGGTAGTAAAGTCAAATCCGATATAGGAAAAACAAACTTTAGTTGTAGAGGGAAAGATCTGTTGTCATCTGGGAAACAGATATCCCATAACGATCCACAAGATTTTGATGTCAGCCGTAAAACCTCTGTAGTGAAGGCAAGATACAAACATAAACAACGATAGGAACTCGGGATAGCCGTACTTGGTACCGGCACGAGCAAAAGCCAGTGGTAGGACTTAAACGGTTTATGGGTACTATCTTTCAGTTTTTGCCCTTTTCTGCAAAATTTTCACAGTTTTAATTTATTTTTTGTCAAAACAAAACTATAACAGATCAGGTCAACTTTAAATTTCAAAAATGTTAAGCATATCGAGATCTACCTTTATAAAAGTTATTGGTCAAATTTTTTGCAAGTTTATACATTTTGCCATATATTTAGATACGATTTGAGATAGAGGTAAAATTGAATGCGAAAATGTTAAGTATGTCAAGGACAACATTTTATCTGCATGGTGGAAGTTTCTGACCTCGTCCAAAATGGCTGCAAGGGGGTACTTAGTTTAACATTGGCTCCATGGGAAAACACAAAAGATGTTTTCTTCTGCACCTGCCTGGCCAATCGGAATCATACTTGGTCACAATTGTCCTTAGTTGGTTCCCTTTGAAAAATGTGTTCGGCGAGTCCTCATCATATCCAAGATGGCCACCAGCAGGGAACATATTTTAACATTGGACCCAATGGGAAAACATTTGACCTTATGGGAAAAATCAAAGATCTCCTCTCGAACTACCTGGCCGGTTTAGATCATACGTAGTCACAAATAACCTTAGTTGATCCCATTTGAAAAAAAAAATTGTCCAACAAGTCCCCATCAGATCCAGCAGAGAACATATTCAAACATTGGATCCTATTGAAAAACAAATTCAAAGATCTCCTGTGTGACTATTTGGTTAATTGGAATTAAATTTGGTCACAATAGTCCTTGGATGGTCTTTAAAAAATATGTCTTACAAGTCTGCAATCAGAGATGGGGAGATGGATTAATATTAGTTTTTCTACTTTCCGAGTGTTCACCATGTCATCCTCAATATCATTTGCTTTTTGTTGTAAATTGAATTTCAAAGTGAAAAGTCTTGAATATCTTAAGAAAAAACAAAATGCGCTTTAGATTTTTGTCTGATTTGTATATGCAAGTAAATATATTTTACATCATACTGAAGGACGATCATATTGTAATTTTAGTAACCAAAAGCTTGATACAAGTAGTTGGAATTTGAAAAATTGAGAGAGAGTACATTGTGTAATAATTATATAACATCATACTTAGTCACAAATAACATTAGTTGTCCCCCTTTGAAAAAATTGTCCAGCAAGCCCCCATCAGATCCAAGATGGCTTCCAGCAGAGAACATTTAAACATTGGATCCTATGGAAAAAACACATTCAAAGATCTGTGTGACTACTTGGTTAACTGGAATTAAATTTGGTCACAATAGTCCTCTGATGGTCTTTAAAAAATATGTCTGACAAGTCTGCAATCAAAGATGGGGGAGACGGATTAATATTAGTTTTTCTAGTTTCCGAATCCCAATCTGTCCGCTGGGAATTAAGTCTAACATTGGACCCTATGGTAAAACATGCAAAGATCATCTGCTCTTAAACTTCTTTTCCTATTTGAATCAAACCTGGTCACAACGGTAATTTGATAGCCCACTTTGAAAAATGTGTCATTTATTATTTAAGTTATTTAGATCCAAAATGGCCACCAACGGGAAACATAGTTTAACATAAGAATCCATGGGAAATTCATCCCAAAATCATCTCTAACGCAGTGGGCCATATTATATCGAGGTATATTGTCATCTTAGAAAATGAGACGCTTTATCATTAAGGTTATTCTAAGTTTGGACCAGGTGAGCTACAGGCTCTTGAGAGACTTTAGTTTACTGGCCTTTAAGAAGCCAGGTAGAATAATAGTACTTCCGAGTACTTTGCACCTGCCGTATACCAAACTTCATTTAAAGATCTTTTGAACCGCAGGGTCTGGTAAGAAAATGCTGTATTGCAAGATCTCGATATCAAAAGCCTCTTTGTACGAATGGTTTCTTAAATTCCAGATGCTTCTGGCATTAGCATCTTTAGCAAGTTAATGTCATTGATCCTGTTGCTAATTCCAGAACTTCGTCATTGAGTATCTTATCCCTCGAGAAAATGAGGCCAATGTATACATTATTTGAAGGCACATGTTTTTTAGACAGCTCAACTTATTGTAGAGATACCATTTGTAGTATTGACAGCTGTCCATGCATTATAGAACAATAGACCAGGTCATTAACAGATGAAGCATATGTTCAGACGTTGGTCTTCAAGTATCTGCAACTCTTCAGCGTTCAGGTAGTCCACCAAAAACGGTCGATCTCAAAACCACCGATTATCCCAACTGTACATGCTGTTTTTATACGACCGCAAAAAA
>MJUU01010006.1:202169-218446 GCA_002080025.1 Modiolus philippinarum | reverse complement strand
CATCGGATTTCGATGGGATTTTTTTCTTTGAATTCCTCTTGATATAAGCTTTCAGTAGTATGTCAACGGATTTTGCGTTGCTCTTACCGTTTCCGAGCTACAAGGGGTCAAAGGGGCCAAAATTGCAAATTTTCGAAATATGTGAATTTTTGATCGGATTTCAATAGGATGTTTTTTCTTTGGATTCCTCTTGATGTAAGCTTTCAGCAGTATGGCAGTGGATTTTGCGTTGCTCTTACCGTTTTCGAGCTACAAGGGGTCAAAGGGGCCAAAATTGCAACTGATTCAAGCTCTTTATTGTGTCCATTTAATTACTGTATCAAGCTCTTTACTGTGTCTTCATTCATTTGAAATGCACTCATGTTCAAATTTCAGTATTCGACATGGTGCGGTCGTATCATGCTGCGCTCGGCGTAGCCCTTTATTGCTTTTTATGATTCCCCAGGTTCTATCTAGACGCGACCTTTTAATACTGGATATAGTAAAGAGATATAAAATTTAAGAACAATGGGACAACTTTAATGTCAAAATTATCAATTTCCATAACATGGACAGTAATATTCCCAATTCTCTGCTGTTTCACCTTATGCGAGAGCTACAACCAATTACACAGACTTGTTATCTCCACGACCGCCTTATTAATAAACTTAATAGATACCAGTCTGTTTTTGAAAAGTCCGAACTGTGATTCAAGATTCATTTTTACTAAGAACTTAGACGAACAGTACCGGACACTACTGCATTTTGAATAGAGGGTCTGAAACAAATACCACGAAACAGATTTAACCTTCACTTCTTTTGAAATGATTGTGCAAAGTCGGGACCATTGTGGTTGAAAATTTTTCCGGTGGTTTACCACTTTGGATTTCGGCTGTTGACAATTCTGTTAGGTAATTTTGCTATTACTCCATTCATCACGTTTAGGTTGAAATAGTTGTTTTTAACTAGGATCTGGTGAATTCCCTTCTTGTGGAAAGGGCATATGAGCAAGTGCTAGAAAGGTAACATTCTCTGTTGATTCTAACACTTTCTCACTTTACAAACCTGGCTGCACTAGTTCATCAGCATGGACAGACATAATAAATCTCTTGTAAGAAAGAAAACTTAATTCAACTTCCTCTGTAGGTTCAAAAGAAATACTTCAGTAGAACACAATGCTGACAAAACTAAACTTAGATTCCACTGTTGAATAAAGGTGCTTTCCCTTGGTCCCTCCATTCTGAAATTACAAAGCAATAGTGAAAGATGTTCGTATTTTTCAAAGTCTGTACCACCAGATAAGACTAAAGTTCGATCAATTGCCGATTTATAACCTCTGATGGTAGAAGGAGCAAGGTCCTTAACTTCGGAAAGAAACGCCAGAAAACCAGCTAATTGTAGAGACTTGGACAGGATCAATTTTGTTTTCCAAAACACAAATCGGGGAAGATTGACCACTTTGCATCATAGACGATGTTGATCGATAGACTTTCTATCTGACCTGGAGATATGTCTGGAAACTGACTCAGAAAAGTCGGTCTTTATGAGGTTATTCCGCACAGTAGCAGTGCATGAAGAAGATTTTCTGGACACTTATGAAGAACTGGTTTCTTACTCTGAGAGAAAAGATCCTGTCTGAGTGGAAGAGAAAGTTGACTTGCACATGACAGACAAAATAGATACGAGAACAAAGCTAGTTTTGGCCGAGCCTGCGCCATAGGTATAATCTTGCATCTCTCTGCAGAAAACTGGCGAAGAATTAGTGCCAAAAATCTGAAGGAGGAAATGCGTAGGCAAATATTCCACCCAGGAGATGGAAGAGGCATTGCTTCCAATGCGAAGGTTTTATGTATGGAATAGCAGAGACAAAGACTGCTTGCTTCTGGTTTAGACTTTTACTAAACAGATCTATATTTTGAGAGCCCATATACCTGCTCAAGAAAATGTCTCTTACAACCAGACAAATCTGCTGGTTGAAGAAACTTGTCCAGTTGATACCAGCAGTGACAGTGTGTTCCACCCAGATTTTGTAGATGATCTCTCTCTTCAGATGGTTGCATCAACCTTTTAGTGATGAGAGCAGCTCTTTTGTCCCTTTCTCACTTCAGAGATCAGTTGTCAGCCAGTCATATTGTTCTGGCCATCGAATATTTAACAGTGCTGGTGGTAGCTTATCTGCAAAATCGGGGTGGTACACCTCTATTGCTGTTTTCTGCAAAAGAGTATATAGCATGAGAGAAGAAAAAAACTGAAAGGGGATGTAATGCAACGAAATGAAGACCCAGATCCCCTCAGGCAAAGTATTGACAAAACACAATGATCTTTGATGATCTGCTCGCACTGATCTAGAAATACCTCCCTTGCTACTGGAATATATGGAAGTGGAATACAGCCGAATTCTTCTTTCATGGGAGATAAAATATCAAACGGGGGCAAGGGGTAAGGGACGAGAACCAGAGTTCTACCACCTCTGGAAGACCTTAAGAAGCAGTAGAAGTGGGATTACAACGAATGATCTTTCCTTCTTAGAAGGAACAAACGAATACTGAGAAGCCTGAGAAGCATAAACGTTGCGTTTCCCGTCATACACAATTACATTATCGCTGACGAGGAGCTTTACTTACCGGTATCTCCTGATTTTTAACAGAATTATAGTAAGCCAAAAAAAATCTTATCTTCTAAATGAGACTTTAAAGAGAGTCTATTAGAGACTCTGAAACTTGGAATTATTCAGAATTTCCTGCCTTTTTTGATAATGTGAAATTAGTAAGTGAGTCCAAAGCAAGAGACTGAGAAGCACTAAGAGCATTGTGAACTTGGTGTAAAAGGGCTATTAACTCTGAAAAACCTTCTTCCTCTATATCCTGTAAAAGAGCTCATGCTGTCGACAAATAATATTCTGCTGGACCAAGGAACTGAGAAGAATTTGAGCAAATAATCAGATTTGGAATAAAGAGGCTGTACCACACGTTAACCATCAACGGGTTTGGAACCTATCAGAGTGGACATAGTTTTGTCACAAGTGGGTGTTAATTTTCCAAAGTAAAATTAAAGCTAGGAAAAACATAAAACTGAAAAAAACACCTAGGAAGGAAGAATGACCGTAACCTGAGCTCTGCTTCTCTAAAGTGTCATCACCTAGAGCACTGTTAATAGTAAGGCTGATAGCGTATTATTAAACTAAGGAAGACAGAGTAAGATGGCGTAGTTTCCTGAACTAAACCACGAGAAGTCTTAAAAGAGGGACCTCTTTGAGACTTAGATTGCGAAGCAAATGGGACTAAACTCTCGCCTTTCTGTTTAATTAAGAGGGTTCAGTGGCCAAGGATAACACTACTTCTTCTGTTTCCACTAACCCTATGGTAGTGCAGCCTTTAGTGCTATTCCTGTCAGTACACCTCCTATTCCACCTGTTAGTCGTGTTTCCACACCTAACCATTTGGTCAGTTCTGCTTCTTCGGAAGCTGTTGGTGCTGTACCTCTTTTCACTTCCACTCATGCCAGTATGGAAGAGGATAACTCAGATGATATTTTTTTTCTCTTGCTCCAAGCAGTCAAGAACATCAGTTTACTGATGCTGTCCTACCTGAGCAAGCAGGTGCTACTCAAAGGAAGTCTCTCCTTTGTTCCTGTTGCAGAAGAGGACGGCGGTAACTCTACAGTAGAAACGGCCCCTAGCTCTGTTTCTAAAGAACATCTTAGATATAGGATTTTCACTTAATGAGGGACATGGCAAAAGTCCTTATTGCCTCGCGACGTAAGTCTAAAAATCCCGCTTCTTCGGAGACTTCATGTGGTATAGTACAGAAAACTTCCCCTTCTTACTCGGTTTTCCCCTAGTCTTACCACACACATCTTCAGCTTTACTCACCATTAATGTGGCTCTTGGTGATTCACCATTAATGTGGCTCTTGGTGATATCACTTCAGATAAGCTTAATACAGGTTTTTGTCCTTCTTCCTTTCCATGTTTTTTTGGTAAAGATTTCCCTATCTTTTATTCTACAATGGGAAGGATAGTACCTACTTGTGACAAATCTTTGTCTTCGCTTTTAGGTTCCAAACCTGTTGACGACCGGCGTATGAAAAAAAATTAAAAAAATCATTCATTGTAAGCCTACAACTTTTTCTGTTTCTAAACCAGCCCAAAAGTCTCCCATAGGTGGTAAAAAGTCTGGTTTTCGTCCCTAGATCCTTGCCCCCTCGTTTGATATTGACACCTCCCGTGGAAGAGGAATTCTCTGCTCCTCATCCCAATATTCCATAGGAGGAAGGTTAGCCCACTCTCTAGATCAGTGGGAGAAGATCACCACAGATCACTTGGTTTTGTCAATACTTCGAGAGGATCTAGGTCTTCATTTCAGCGCTTTACATCTCCTTTCAGCTACTACGGTTCCCTTCTCAGTTCCTGTGAATCCACAGTAGGTTTTTCTTCTCTCAGAGGAGGTATCTACTCTTTTGCAGGAAGCAGCAATAGATGAAGTTCTTCGATGTGCTCTGATTCCAGGTTTTTACTCCCGAATTTTCTTGATCGCCAAGAAAACGGGAGGTATGCGACCTGTCATAGACCTTCCATTCTCAACTATTATCTGATTGTTCCCCATTTCAATATTGTAACAAACAGATCTATTGAAGCTTCTGTTCTCCCGGGAATGCGGACCACTTGTATGGATTTAGCGGATGCTTACTTCCATTGTCCAATAGGTGCTTCCTACTGGAAGTACCTCCGTTTCGTACGGGACAGCAAGGTATATCAATTCAAGACTCTTTCGTTTGGACTGCCTATAGCTCCTTTGTTATTTACTAAAATTTTCCAAGTTGCTCAAGCTCATCTTCAAATACAGACCATTCAGACACATGCTTACCTGGACGATTCTCTGTTGATTTAGTGCATTCCAGTTATTTTTGTTAGCAACACCCGGACTGTTTTATACTTTTTCCAAATGCTGGGTTTTCTGATTTCGTGAAAAAAGTCGGAGTTGATTCCTTCTCTTGACTTTTTTCGGGGGCAACATTTCAGAACAGATCTGGGTTTTGTTCTTCCTCCAGAACACAAGTTTTAGTCTCTGGTTCAGATGGTACAGTCAATACTATCTCAACAATCAGTCTCAGCCCACCAATTCTCTCGTCTTCTGGGCTTTATCGATAAACTCCATAGCAGATGTGGTTCCCTTGTGGCGTCTTCGCATTTGTTCTCTCAAGTTCTATCGTCTAGAACATTGGACTCCAGCTTCTCAGACTCAGAAGCTGCGGTTCCAGTCTTGGTTGACATTTCAGGACAATGTTCATCTAGGCTGCCCCTTGTCTCCCCATGTGCCAGTCATGACTTTTTACACAGACGCATCCACTCAGGGGTGGGGAGCGTCTCTGGAGGGTTAAACAGTTTTGGATCTTTGGTCTTCTCTTCCTCAGAGGGAACACATCAATCTTCTAGAGATGAGGGCAGCTCTTTTGTCTGTTTCTCACTTCAGAGATCGGTTGTCAGCCAGTCATATTGTTCTGGTCGTCGACAACTCGACAGTGGTAGCCTACCTGCAAAATTAGGGAGGATCACACTGTCATTCTCTGTTTCTGCTGGCCAAAGAGATTCTTCTCTTGCACTTCAAACACTAGAATCGTCTGGTGGTTAGACACATTCCAGACCGGTTCAGTCTGCTAGCAGATACCCTGGGCAGGTCTCTGGCTCCAGTCAACACAGAATGGGAGCATCATCAGGCAGTATTCAGGTCTATAACTCTTCGTTGGGAATCCTCCAATATAGATCTGTTTGCAACCAGGCCAAACCACAAACTAGCAGTCTTTGTCTCTCCAATTTTCTCCTGGGAGCGAATGTTTGCCTACGTCTTTCCCCATTCAGATTTCTAGCACCAGTTCTTCGCAAGATTTCTGCAGAAGATCATAGTCATTGAGCCAGCTTGGCCAAAACAAGCTTGGTTCTCGGATCTTTCTCCGATCTTCTGTCGTGTGCACGTCCATTTGCTCTTCCACTGAGACAGGGTCTTCTCTCCCAGTGTGAGGGGTCAGTTCTTCATCAGTCTTCAGAAAATCTTCCCCGCGCCTGGCTTCTGACCGGAATAACCTCAAAAAGACAGATTATTCTGAGTCAGCTTTCAGACATATCTCCAGGTCAGTTAGAGAGTCCACCAACATCGTGTACGATGCTAATTGGACAATCTTCTTTATTTTTTGTCTTGGGATGGAAATTAATCCTTTCAAAGTCTCTGTATACCAATTAATTGATTTTCTGGTCTTTCTTTTTGAAGCCAAAGGTCTTTCTCCATCTACCAGTAAAGGTTATAGATCGGCTTTTTCTAGAACTATAGCCTTATCTGGTGGTGCAGACTTTGGAAACAACTAACATTTATCACTCTTGCTCCGTAGTTTCAGTTTGGAGAGACCCTTGAAATGATCCTTGATTCCACAGTGGAATCTAGGTTTAGTTTTGTCCGCTTTATCTTCTCCTCCTTTCGAATCTACAGAGAAAGTTGACATAAGTTTTCTTCATTAAAAGTGCTGTTTCCTCCTAGCACTTGCTTTTAGCAGGAGAAGTGAAGTTCATGCTTTTTCAGTTCGGATTCTTGCCTCAGATTCTCTAGAGACGCGTCCTCAGTAACTCTGCTTACTGGTCATTCTTTCCTATAGGTAATAATGGGTTGCCAGATAAGGGGTTAGTATCCATTGTCATTCCAACCCTTCCAGTGGATTCTGACTCTATTCTTCATTGTCCTTTCAGGATCCTGTCTATTTATCTTGCTAGAACAAGACTCTTCTTCGGGCAAGCTCAGACTCTTTATTCCTATTAAGAAGTGCGTCAATGATCTTTCTGTCAATACCATTTCCACTTGGATCTGTAAGACTATTATCTTAGGTTACGAATCTTCAAGTCAGGATACCTTGGACAAGGTTTCAGTCAAAGTGCATGATGTTAGGGCTTTTTCTAATTCTTTGGCCTTTCTTTAAATGAGGTCCTTTCAGCTGGTTTCTGGAGAATGAGAACTCCTTTATTTCTCTTTATCTCCGGTCTGTGTCTGTGCATGCTGATGAACCTTTTTTCTTTAGGGCCTATAGTTTCCGCTCAGAGGGTTGACTATCCACCTGTATCTTCGGATGCAGGGTACTCAGCCCTGCGTTAGATTCTGTTTCTCTCCGAATTTATGATGGTAAACTATTTACTGCCGTAAAATACTAAATTTTCAAAGTAAAATTGAATTTTATTAAATAAATACTTACCCTTGTAATTTAAAGGCAAACCCTTCCTCTTTTTTTTCTGTGGGTTTTCTGTCTGAATCTTGAGAAAAGTGAGGATTTTGGGTTCAGGTCACCTGTCTTCCGGCCTTTTCTTTTGACATTTCTGATTGGCTGGCTCACCGGATGCATTCGAATACAGGCTCAGAAGTTATGATTGTAAGTATCTATTTAATTAAAATCAATTTTAGTAAATTTAGTAATTATTTTCATACCAGGACATTATGGTAATGAGAGTTACGCTAAACCAAATTGATAGCAAATGCAAATAAATACAAATACATTTTGTACAAATACTGTAATGATTACACTGATTGGAGGAAATACAAATTAAGGTACATATAAAGTACACAGTGACCTATATTTAAACTCTGACTAATATATTAGTCCCAAATTTAAATACTCAAGGCTAGTAATAAATAGAGACAAAGCTCTCAAGATTTCTCTCAATGATCATAACCTCTCATAGCAGGTAGTCTGTGACAAATATACATGGATCTAAATTGTTTCATATAGTTATAAAAAACATACTTAGAGTATTATCATAAATTTATAATTACAAGGCAACAAGTTATCTGCTTAAATTGATGCGTATCAAACAGCATCTTCTGGGTTTATCATTGACGAGAGAAAGCATCAGAGAAGTTCCGAAATTAGACCTTACGTTAGTTTCTCTTCCCTGATTACACTACTCCTTATGCAAACGTGCATCCTACATTTTCATAAACTTAAGAATCACTTATGGATAGCAGTGATGATGAAAACGATGCTTTGCAAGGAGCTGCACTGGTAGTTGATGATGTTGGTTTAGAAGATTTTGATTTGGACATTCCTCCGACGACAGGAAATGAATATTTACGAAGAGTGAGGTTGGTTCACACACACATGCACATGCATGACATGGCCATGTTTTAAAATATTGTCTATCATACGTGTGATATCTCCCGGATCCTGCGGGAGTCTCCCGTTTTCAAGCCCTGAAATTTGTCTCCCGTATTTTGCTGTAAAACTACCGTTGACCGTATTTGGTTTGTTTAAGTTAACGCTATACATTTAACAAAATTATTAAATAAGCCCGAAGAAAAATGTTCACAGGAGTCTAACAGTAAGACTTCTTTTTGTTGATCCAGTGCCTTTTCCATAAACACTTGCATCTACTTGGAAAAGATATATAGATAAACAGTCCAGTAGTTTGTTATAAGTAGCAAAATTTCCCCGTGCATTTCAAGTGAAAGCATTCATTGTTATAACTTTAAATTAGGGATGGAAACTGATATTTGAAATCAATAAATATTCGTACTTCTTGATTTTTTCCTTAACCAAATCAATAATTTCAATATTTTTTATTGTATAGTTTTGATAAAATGTTTGCAGATATCTGATAGATCCTTTTTTTTCTGAGTTCAAGAACGATAATCAAATCGGAAAACTGTTTCCGATTTTGAAGTATGCAATTGAATAAATTCACATTAGATTATACATTTTCTATGAGATAACTATGTATAAACACAAAAAGTATTATCAATACATACGAAATTGGTGAATAAACTCCTCATCTTGACCTTATAATTATCCTAAAACCTTCCTCAAAAGCCAAATCCCAAATGTCGCCCATTTTGTAACAAAACAAAACTAATATCAAATCTACTAACGGAGAGGAATCCAATTTCCGGTCAAATTTTATAATGGCGGTTAACGTGTGTTCCGGATGTAATCCGGTACGATTTTTGAAATTATGCGCTCCAAGGAACGGTAACTCATAAGAATATTAATTATTCGCCAAAGAGAAATATAATTTCATTGTTGATACGGGCATGATTTCTCTTTATTTTAATCTCATATACTTTAAAAAATATTATATTTTTTAAAGAAAATAGTCTTTTAACTGTATATTCATGGTAAGGTAATAACACCTCTATTTTAGGAAACTATACATATTCAGCATTATCTCATGAATAATAATTAAGGCCGTTCAGAACTTATCTGATCTTATTCATTCAGTAAAACCCCGTAACCTGAGCCTACCCTTCCCGCGTGAATTCCAGAACACTTTTTTACAGAAATCTGGAGTTATCTTTCCTGGTATTTCCATACCTACTTTAAATAATATTCAATTTTGATCCAATTTGTAGTTCAACTCAAGGAAGTTGAAGGGGACTATACATGGGTTGCGCATTTGTGGGATCACTCATTATTTTAGCCAGACCGGCAGACGAGGAAGAATCTGTTACAAAACTGGTTCAAAGACGCTGATAGATGAAGATAGTAGTTTCATCATTTCCATTCAAGTTTCGTTTTTTTTGTGGGTTGTAATTGTTCCTCCTGGATTTCTTTGTTAGGCATGTTAGGCAGAATTAAAAAAAAAAAACTGTGTTTCCGGTAATCCGACCAACCCTATAGTTTTGGGGCTAAACATGCCTACCCTAAAGTTTTTTTGGCAATTTTGAAAAAAGCACTGTTGAAGTCCAGAAGTTACTCTCTATATGTCTATGTAAAAAGTTTTGGATAAATAAAAAACAATGCCTACCTACCGATCCTAATTTTGAAGAGTATGTTACCAGAAACACAGGTATTTTTTTTAGGCCTTAGTTGAAAATGATTTTTTACCCATATGTCATGTATGTTGAATAACAGCGTAAGATTTGTTGGTAGAAAATGTCTGTCCCTTGGTCCAACGTTTGATGACGTCATTTTTCCTCCTGCGGACCCCAGATGACATGTCTAAATGATGAGTCAAATCCAGAATGGAAACGATGCGCAACCCATTATTGGAATACCCCTGTTGCGTCCTTGTCTATGTCTATGTCCACGTCTATTTTTTGGGTGTGTATATCTGGAACTATGCATGGTAGCTATAGGGTCGTAAAACTTTGCTTGCAGGATCATTTTGGGTTGACTCACAGCATTCAAGAAAATTAGGTCTCTTTGACCTATATTTGTGCTTGATTGGCTTCAATTCAAATTTGCATCCAAGTTCTTAACTCGGACAGTGAACATGGTATATGTAGGATCATGTAACCTTGCATATACAGTACAGAAAGAGGCATACCATAACTAATCACTGTGATAGTGAGAATGCCTTGGAAAGTGATGGGGATCAATTTTTTCCATAAATTTTTTATATTGGGGCAATAAAACCCAAGTTTTGTCACGACATTTCCTGTTTACAGGTAAAAATCTAATTAAGAAGGTTGACTTCAAAGAAATTACAGGTAAAATGGGTAATAAAATTTAATCCTCCCTGCTCTGTTTTATGGCCTTTTAGGTCTATCACAGTGATAGTATGTCTTTGATTTTATGTCGAAAGGATTAAAAGTTATGTCTTTCCAAGTGATTTGGTATGGTATGTCTCTTTCGGTACTGTATGTATGCTTGCATCACTGATGATAGGTAATCATCCAGGCAAAATTAAATCACTTTGACCTATATTTTCTGCTTGATTGATTTACTTTCAAGTTTTTGGACAAGTTCAGATCCCAGTCACTATACATGGTAGGATCATTTAACCTTGCATATGCATGCACCTCTGATGGTACATTTTGTAGGTCAGCATCCAGGCAAAATTAGGTCATTTTGACCAATATTTTCCACTTGAATGACTGACATCCAAGTTCACTCTCATTTACTCTAAAGTACACCCCCGTTTATTGCCAACTTTTTTGGAACTAGGGAAAATTTTGGCGATAAGTCAGAGTGGCAATATATCAAAGGAATAACATTGCAACTATATAAACTTTTTGAAAAATGGACCATTAAAATGGTTGGCGATAAGTGAGGGACTGCCATTAAAGAGGGGTGGTATAACAAGGGAGCACATTTCAGGTCAAAATTGTAGTCCAGATATATAGAAATATGTTAAACACAAAAATAACAAACAAAACATCCAATCTTTTGTTTACAAAGCATTATAACACACTGAATACCAAAAATATTGACATGTGTCAATAGCGAATTCTTGCCTATATACTAATGAGCATTTGTAATGACTAGGAAAAGTGCAGACTCAGAAATAGAAGGTATGTTTGTAGTTGGATTTCATTTTCTGAAAGAGGATATTTTATTAAGATTTGTAAATTTCAACTCCAGTCATTACAATCTTGGTCTTGGAAATTTTAATTTCCAGTTGATTAGAATATGCTAGAGTCGATAAAAATGGATTATTCAGAATTTAAAAAGAATCTGGATGTTTTTCACTTCTTTCACAAAATAGCTGTAGAGGCTAGGGAACGATCTTACTGATATACAATTTAAGTATACTGTAGTTGCTTAGTTAAGATCTCTAATACACAAATTTAAAATTTAGTGTGAATGATATAAAATTACTTTATTCTGTTTTATTTATAGGAAAGAGGCCAGTGATTGTCCTAAAATTGTTGTGGCCAATATAGATACCAGTGTATTCACAAGTAAACAAACTGTACATGTAAGACATGTAAGTACATTATGGAGGAGCAGGCAGGGTAAAGGGAGACAGAGAAAGGAGAGAGGGCTGATGAAAGGTTAGAAGGGCAGGAGAAAGGAGAAAAGGGTCTTAAAAGGAGGCCAAGAGAAAGGGGCGGGACTCAGAAAGGAGATCAGAAAATGGAGAAAGGAGAAAGACACCCTCCTGTCCGCATTCTCATTGTGGATGATGTATTGATATGCTGTTAATGTGTTAATCTTCTCCTGATAATGTTCACATGGCAATTTCAATTTGCTGAAAGAGACAAACATTTGCATCAATGAGTAAGACTGAAAAAAACATCCTACAAAGCAGAAAAAAATAACCAATTAATGAGAACGCAGAAAGATTAGTTTGACATAGGGTTTATAGGCATTATTGTGTGAATGAAAGTCATGGAATTCTTCATGGAATGGGACTAGACATACACAATAACTACCCATATTTCTGAAATAGGAAAAGCAAAGATGAAAGAATCTTTCAATTTTCTGTAAGAAATGTTAACCAAATGTCCTATTTTAATCCAAATCAATATTAATACATTTATCTAATTTATCTATGTATTGCAGCATGCAAAGGGCTGTCATCCAGCACCTAAGGGTTTTGCACCAGATCTTAATTGGCAGAAAAAACAAGTGACAGATTTTGCAGAAGTCAGACAGGTAAAACCAAACAGTTACATAAAATCAGAATATTTTCCACAGTCTAATTTATAATAATAATATAATGAATGACCTCACAACAGTCTTAATGCTGAAATAGACTACATCATAATATGTTTTGTGCATAACATAAAAGATTGATCAAGACAAGAAATAGTTCATGGCCTCCTGTTGTTTGTTGGACAGTCAGGGGCATAACCTGTTATTACAGAAAATAACTTGCATGTGTTACTAAAAGATAATTGCATGTAGTTGTCTGCTCTTGGTTTTTTTCTGTAATAACATATATGGTTTTATTGAAAATGACACCTATGATAAGTAACATGTGTTATGTCAGAATTATTTTGTCTTGGGACACCATATGATAATTCATAAAACAGTTTTGATGCAGTTTGTTCAAAGCTTCAGGGATCACATGTTTCAGTTTGATGCTCATTAATAACCTGGCCATTTTGGAGATTTACATATGAGGTCCATTATTTTCACTTAAGAAATAATTCATGGCAGGTATATGGTTATTGGAAATTTAACCATGGGCTGGGCCTTTATAACCCAGATTAAGCAAGGGGGTTAGCGAGGGGTTAAATTTACAAATTTAAAGGCCCAGCCCATGGTTAAATGACAATAACCATATACCTGCCATGAATTATTTCGATTCTAGTATGACAGAAAATGGAATTTTCCTTTCTGAAGCGTACTTAGAGAAGGCGGATTTCCCGTTTCCATTGGCTGTGTGTTTCTATGACGTCACAATACACAATCTGACGTTTTCAAACAGATGTAAGTTCAAAATCCAAATCCAAGGCAAAACAATACACGTTTATGTGTCTGAACGGCATGATTAAGTTAAAAAATGTTCTTAATATTTATTTCCTTCCCCAAACTAAGACAAACAAAATTAAAAACATTGTTGTTTTTCATCCCGTTTACTCATATCCCGATACCATTTGCGCATGTACAAAATATATTGTTATCGAGTATTATACTGGTTGACAATTAACAGGAGCCATGTTAGAATATTAAATATTTGACCCAAAGCATAGCCATTTTGATATGACATTAAGTCAGGCCTCGACAATACCGTTTGTCCGATTGCCGGGGACACGTGGAAACGTTTGTAGGACAAGTGAAATTCACAAGTCACTTGTCCGTCGGGACAAGTTAAAATTTTTGTCAAACTAGGATTTCAAATCCTTTACAACAATGTGTAATGAAAAAATTCATTTATATTCAAGTAAATATGTATTTTTATCACAAACTAGTTTACAAAGAACGAAAATATTCTCCGATTCCAACGAAAACATTCACGTTTTCACTCGGGTCCGCCATTGTTATTGTTGTTTATATTCCTCCACTAGATGGAGAACTGTGTAGTTACATTACACATAAAAACTGGAAAATAAATGCGTGAAAAACTGAGATTCTGGGATTCGTCTACCAGGCCACTACACTGCCACTGCAAGTTGCTTCTGGTGATGTGAAGTCTATTAACACATTCCTCTAGTGAGAAAATACTGATCTTTTGACGAAACGAAGTAAAAATACGAATTCTTAAGCGAAACGAAACTTGAAAAAAAAAACGTATTATTACATATTATTAATATCGATATAAGAATTTTGTTTAACTTAAAAGCTATCAGACACATATAAATATATTTTTTTTAATTTCAATTCAATGCAATCTTGAAAATAATTTCTTTAGAATAAGCAAATTCTGTCTGAGATTTATGTTAGGCTCAAAGTACTTGAAAGAAGAATAAGAATAGAGGTGTTGTAAAGTCTGTTGAAGAAAAATTACATAAACCGCTTTGATTAGCTGAGGTAAGGAACGACATGTGTGTCATTCATACCTTGAAGGTATCAAAGAATACTGCAATTACCTTGCATTGGACAGTGAAGTTTCCCTTGTCAGATGAGCAGTGGCCAATCCAGGGTGGGGGACTCAATTTAAAAAAAAAATCACAGAGTGTAGCGTACTGCAAAATTTTGTTGACAAATATTGGACAAAACCCTGATTTTACCTAAAAATCATATTTTATCATGTTTTAGGGGAAACACCCCTCACTCCACCCCCTAAATATGTGCCTGGTGAAAACTATTATCTATGGTGTTCATGCAGTTTTAGTGTGGGAAACCAAAGTTACATTTTGTATATATTTTGCAGAATTTTGCCAGACAGAAAGCTTTAAGGAAAAAGGACAGTTCATGGAAAATGGAAAAAGTGGTATGAATATATTCTAATGTGTAAATACATATTTCCAGTTGAAGCCAATATTTGTGGCATATTTCTGACCTGCTCTTTATAAAGACTCTTGTTATGATAGGTGTTTTGTGGCAATACAATGATAAAAGACTTGAGATCTTGACTTTGGCCCTAGGACAGTTTAAATAAACTTCAATCTTCTTTCTGAAAGGCAAGGGTGTTCATGTTTGGCATGTGACTTGCTTTCGATATGCGCTCTCTTGACCAACCATAATTTCAGAAATTTTGATCTTGAGTTTGTGCTGACGGAAAAAGAGTGTGAGGATGTTCATAATTGGTTTGTGACTCCTTCATGATTGGTTCTAATATGTAAACGCCATATGGAATCTCCAGATAATGTAATTCCTATAGACCCTTTCACCATAACTTTGTTCCTACAATTTTGAGTGGAAAAAGATAACAGTTCCTGCAAAAATGACATCGTAGGACAATTAATCAAAATGTCACATATAATGACGTTACATTTTATACACTCAAAGGCACAGGAGAGGGGCATTCCACAGTTCACCAACTAATTGAAATTTTTCATAATATTTGTACAGCGTTAGAGGGAAAGAAATACCTTTGTATTGTATTTTGCCATATCTCTAAGGCGTTTGACCGTGTATGGTTGAAAGCATTAATTGTCAAACTTAAGGCCCATGGTGTAACAGGTCAACTGTTAGATTGGTTTTCAAGTTATCTTACTTACAGAAACAACGTGTTATGGTTGACAATTCTTTTTCAACTTTAAGAGACATTAAAGCAGGCGTTCCACAAGGTTCCGTGCTAGTCCCTCTCCTGTTTTTGATCTATGTCAATGACATAGCTGATAATCTTGATTCTTTGACTAGATTATTTGCAGATGATACTTCACTATCTTATAATTCCACGTCGAAACAACTTTAGAGGAAAAAATCAATAATGACTTAGTAAAAATAGACGACTGGTCGAAAAAATGGTTGGTTAATTTTAATCCTAATAAAACCAAGTTTCTATTCATTTCTAATATGCTAAACTGTGGTAATCTGGAAATATGTTTCCAAGATGTAATTCTTGAAGCTTGTAATCAACATAGACACTTGGGTATTACTTTTAGCGATGATTGCAAATGGGCGTTTCACATTGACAATATTTGTAAAAGTGTATTTAGAAAGCTTTCCTTACTACGTAAATTAAAATATTTGTTGAAAAGAGAACATTTAAATAAAATTTATCTTACATATATTAGACCTGTCATGGAGTATGGTTGTGAACTGTGGAATGGCTGTGGGGTTGAACTTGCTGAAAAATTAGAAAAACTACAAATGGAGGCAGCTAGGATTGTCACTGGTTTACCAATATATTCAAGGAGAGAATCGTTATATTTAGAAACGGGATGGGAAACACTAGTAGACAGAAGGAACAAAAGATGTTTGTGTTTGATGTACGACATTGTAAACAACCACTGTCCCTCATACCTGAATGACATTTTACCCCCTAAAGTATTTGAAATTTCTAATTACCCTTTGCGTAATGGAGAAAATTATGTTATTCGTCGTTTTACCCTGCTACACTACGTGCATGGAATAATCTAAGTATTGATGACAGGAACTGTCAAACTAAGAGAACTTTTAAAACTGTATTAAATAAATCTATAACAAAACCTTCTGTTCCTCTTTGGTATCTCTATGGCTCAAGGAGAACTAATATTTTACACACTAAACTTC
>MJUU01010006.1:188611-201090 GCA_002080025.1 Modiolus philippinarum | reverse complement strand
CATGTTTTGGACTTTGTCATTTTAGCTTGATGCAAACCATATGGTGACTATCTGGTATCCACTACTTCTCCTAAACCACTGATTGGCATTTCATAAATCTTATACATAAGGTAAATTACATATTCTAGATGTGCACTACGAATTTTGTTTTTCAATAATTCCCTTTTTAGAGATTTTTGACATGTTTTGGACTTTGTCATTTTAACTCTTTTAGCTCAATGGAAACCATATGGTGATCACCTGGTATCCACTACTCCTCCTAAACCACTGATTGAAATTTCATGAAACTTACACAGGAGCTTTATTACATATTGTAGATNTATGTCAAATCTTTATTTTTCATCGGATTTCGATGGGATTTTTTTCTATGGATTCCTCTTGATCTAAGCTTTCAGCAGTATGCCAACGGATTTTGTGTAGGTCTTACCGTTTCAGAGCTACAGGGTTTGCCAAAAATGCAATTTTTCTAAATATGTCAAATCCTTATTTTTCATCGGATTTCAATGGGATTTTTTCTTTGGATTCCTCTTGATCTAAGCTTTTTGCAATATGTCAACGGATTACCGTTTCCGAGCTACGAGGGGTCAAAGGGGCCAAAATTGCAGTTTTTCTAAATATGTCAAATCATTGGATTTCGATGGGATTTTTTTCTTTGGATTTCGATGGGATTTTTTTCTTTGGATTCCTCTTGATCTAAGCTTTCAGAGGTATGGCAATGAATTTGGCGTGGCTCTTACCGTTTCCGAGCTACGAGGGGTCAAAGGGGCCAAAATTGCAATTTTTCTAAATATGTCTTAACTTTATTTTTCATCAGATTTCGATGGAATTTTTTTCTTTGAATTTCTATGGATGTAAAGTTTTAGTTGATAGTCTATATTTTGCATAGCTCTTACGTTTTTTTTTCATCAGTAAGTGATCAAAAGGGTTGAATTTTTCCTTTTTTTGTTCCTAGCTTATAACTGTGTCAAGCTTCTTTTTGTGTCCATGGAATTATTGTGTCAAGCTCTTCACTGTGTCCACAGTCACTTTAAACTACTTTTGTTGAAATTTCAGTGGTCGACATGCTGCGGTCGTATCATGCTGCGCTCGGCGAAGCCCTTTATTTACAGATTTTTGACATGTTTTGGACTTTGTCATTTTAACTCTTTTAGCTCAATGAAAACCATATGGTGATCACCTGGTATCCACTACTCCTCTTAAACCACTGATTGGAATTTCATGAAACTTATGCAGGAGCTTAATTACATATTGTAGATGTGCACTACGTGCTTTATATTCCAATTATTCTCTTTTTTTTTCTCAGAATTTTGACATGTTTTGGACTTTGTCATTTTAGCTTGATGCAAACCATATGGTGACTATCTGGTATCCACTACTCCTCCTAAACCACTGATTGGAATTTCATAAATCTTATGCAGAAGTTAAATTACATATTCTAGATGTGCACTTCGAATTTTGTTTTTCAATAATTCCCTTTTTAGAGATTTTTGACATGTTTTTGGACTTTGTCATTTTAACTCTTTTAGCTCAATTGAAACCATATGGTTATCACCTGGTATCCAATTCTCCTCTTAAACCACTGATTGGAATTTCATGAAACTTATGCAGGAGCTTAATAACATATATTGTAGATGTGCACTACATGCTTTATGTTCCAATTATTCTGTGGTTTTTTTTCAGAATTTTGACATGTTTTGGACTTTGTCATTTTAGCTTGAAGCAAACCACATGGTGACTTCCTGGTATCCACTACTCCTCCTAAATCACTGATTGGAATTTCATAAATCTTATGCAGGAGTTAAATTACATATTCTAGATGTGCACTAGGAATTTTGTTTTTCAATAATTCCTTTTTTACAGATTTTTGACATGTTTTGGACTTTGTCATTTTAACTCCTTTAGCTCAATGGAAACCATATGGTGATCACCTGGTATCCACTACTCCTCCTAAACCACTGATTGAAATTTCATGAAACTTACACAGGAGCTTTATTACATATTGTAGATGTGCAATACGCATTTTGTTTTCCAATAATTAATTGTTTTCCAGATGTTTGACATGTTTTGGACTTGGTCAGTTTTGGTCTTTTCGTTCAATGCAAACCATATGGTGACCACCTGGTATCCACTACTCCTGCTAAACCACTGATTGGAATTTTATGAAACTTCTACACAAGCTTAATTACATATTGTACATGTGCACTACTTATTTTTGTGTCGCTTGCACCTAGTGCAGGATCGACACATAGGGATCACTATCCATTGTCTTGCGTCCATCTGTCTGTCCGTCAGTCTGTCTGTATGGCTCAAAAATTTTAAGCATTATCCGCATCTCCTCCTAAACCATTGGGCACTTTTCAATGAAACTTGCAGGAATGCTTCAGTATATGTTGAAGATGTGCACCATGCATTTTGTTTTTCTTTAATTTTGTTTTTCCAGATTTTGCGCTATTTTTGGACTTTGTCATTTTAGCTTACTGGAGACTTGAAGGTACGTCACCATTATCCGCAACTCCTCCTAAACCCTTTGGCACTTTTCAGCCAAACTTGTAGGAATGCTTCAGTATATATTGAAGATGTGCATCATGCATTTTGCTTTTCTTTAATTTTGAAAAGTCAGGGGGTATATAGTGATATGGTTGTCCGTCCGTCCGTCCGTCCGTCCGTCCATCCTTCTGTCCGTCTTATCATCTCTTATCCGCTACTCCTCCTGAACTACTGAATAGATTTTCATGAAACTTTAAAACATTCTTTGTGACATAATATAGATGTGCACCTCCTATTTCAGAATTTGATTTAATTGATTTTGGGGGATTCCCATAGCAAAACATGGACTTTGCCATTACATTACAAGGCGGTACCCATCTCTTATCCACTACTCCTCCTGAACCACTGAATAGATTTTCATGAAACTTTAATACAGTCTTTGTGACATAATGTAGATGTGCATCTCCTATTTCAGAATTTGATTTAATTGTTTTTTGGGGTTTAGCAAAACATGGACTTTGCCGTTACATTACAAGGGGGTACCCATCTCTTATCCGCTACTCCTCCTGAACCACTGAATAGATTTTCATGAAATTTAACACAGTCTTTTTGACATAATGTAGATGTGCACCTACTATTTCATAATTTAATTTAATTGATTTTGGGGTTTCCTATAGCAAAACATGGACTTTGCCATTACATTACAAGGGGGTACCCATCTCTTATCCGCTACTTCTCCTGAACCACTAAATAGATTTTCATGAATCTTTAACACAGTCTTTGTGGCAAAATGCAGATGTGCACCTCCTATTTCAGAATTTGATTTGATTAATTTTTTGGGTTTCCCATAGCAAAACATGGACTTTGCCAATACAAGTAGGTACCCATCTTTTATCAACAACTCCTGTTGAACCACTAAATAGATTTTCATGAAACTTAAAACAGTCTTTGTGACATAATGTAGATTTGCATCTTCTATTTCAGAATTTAATTTAATTGATTATCAAATGGGGGAGCGGGGGTATGCTCACAGTTTTTCTAGTTTTTATCCAGATTTTACACTGTTTTTTGGACTTTGTTATTTTAGCTTACTGGAGTTTTGAGGGTACTTCTCCATTATCCGCAACTCCTCCTAAACCATTTGATACTTTCAGCCAAACTTGCAGGAATGCTTCAGTATATATTGAAGATGTGCACCGTGTATTTTGTTTTTCTTTAATTTTGTTTTTTGGTCTAAAAGGTCATGTGAGCTATTGCCAACACTTGGCGTCCGTCCGTCGTCCGTCCGTCCATCGTAAACTTTTTCAAATATCTTCTCCTCTGAAACCACTAGGCCAATTTTAACCAAACTTGGTCTGAATCATTACCAGGGTATCTAGATTCAAAATTGTGTTTGATTAGTCCGAGGACCAAACAACATGGCTGCTGTTACTAAAAATAGCACATAGGGGTAAATTGCTGTTTTTGGCAAATAACTCGAAAACCGTTACAGATATCCAAAATCTGACGGAGCAAAAGTGATCAGCATGGCAAGATCTACCCGCCATGCAATTTTGAATGAAATCTGATAACCATATATAGACTATAACAACTATAGAAACTATAGAAGATGAAGGTTAAGTGTAAATTGATAAAATATTTGCCATGCTGTGCTGACTTCAAAAGTGGTGTTGAAAATCATTCTTTGACTGCCATTTTCAAAATGGCCGCCAAAAAAAAAGGCAGGAAAATTCAACATTGTTCAATTTCAATAAAATTTGGTTTCCAAATAGATATTGATGTTGCGACTTCAAAACCAGTGTTAAAAATTGTTTTTGACTGCCATTTTCAAAATGGCCGCCAAGAAAGGCGGGAAAAATCAACGTTGTCTGATTTCAATGAAATTTGGTTTCCAAATAGGTATTGATGTCGCAACTTCAAAACCGATGTTCAAAACTGTTCGTCAAATGCCATGTTCAAAATTGCCGCCAAAAAAGGCGGGAAAATTCAACATTGTCCAATTTCAATGAAATTTGGTTCCCAAATAGATATTGATGTTGCGACTTGAAAAACTGATGTTGAAAATTGTTCGTTGAACACCATTTTCAAAATAGGCACCAAAAAAGGCAGGAAAATTCAACATTGTCCAATTTCAATGAAATTTGATTTCCAAATAGATATTGATGTTGTGACTTCAAAACTGATGTTGAAAATTGTCATTGCCCGCCATTTACAAAATTTTGACTTCAAAACTGGTGTCGAAAGTGGTCCTTAGCAAGAATGTTTTTTGTCAAAAAAGCCAAAACAAAGAAATATAGTAAAATTTTAAATAGAGTTCAAGATATTGGTGGTGTTCTAGCTACCAAAGTTTGAGAGACTGAAGTTCAACTGTATAACTTACAATGTAAGCTTGATTGTCGTATTGTGCTTCATCGTTTTCTTCACAATATAAGAAATATGTTTAAACTAGATTATAAAGGGGAATCCAAAATTTTTTTTATGGAAACGGGGACTTGGAATGTTTTGATTTCAGCAATATGCATTATCTGAATTATAAGGGGAACCCCTGCCCAAATTTTTTCTTGAATGATGGTCTGAAATGGGTTGTAATGGATAGTGGGGCTTTAAATTATCGTGGAAACTGCTGAATCTACTTGCCCAATTGGAACCATACTTGGTGACAACTGTCCATAGTCGGTACCTATTGAAGAATGTGTCTGGTAAGTCTGCATGTTTTCCAAGATTGCTGCCAGCGGGGGACATAGTTTAACATTGGACCCTATGGGAAAAACACATGCAAAGACATTCTTCTCTGAAACTACTTGATCAGTTGGAATCAAACTTGGTCACAATAGACCTTTAATGGTCTTCTTAAAAAATTATGCCTGACAAGTCTGCACCTCATCCAAGATGGCAGCCAGCAGGGACCATTGTTGTGTCGCCTGCACCTAGTGCAGGATCGACACATAGGGATCACTATCCGTCGTCTTGCGTCCGTCTGTCCGTCTTGCGTCCGTCCATCTGTATGGCTCCAAAATTCTTACCATTATCCGCATCTCCTCCTAAACCACTGGGTACTTTCCAATGAAACTTACAGGAATGCTTCAGTATGTATTGTAGATGTGCACCATGCATTTAGTTTTTCTTTATTTACGTTTTTCCAGATTTTGAAGCTGTATTTGGACTTTGTCATTTTAGCTTATTGGAGTCATAGCTGTATAGGGTATAAACCTCCATTATCCAACTTCTCCTAGACCGCTTGGTACTTTCAACCAAACTTGCAAGAATGCTTCAATATACATTGTAGATGTGCACCATGCATTTTGTTTTTCATTTATATTTTTTTCAAACGTTTTTTAGCTATCTTTGGAGTTTGTCATTTTAGCTTATTGGAGTCATAGCTGTATAGGATATATACCTCCATTATCCGCAACTCCTCCTAGACCGCTTGGTACTTTCCAACCAAACTTACAAGAATGCTTCAATATACATTGTAGATGTGCACCATGCATTTTGTTTTTCATTTATATTTTTTTAAAGATTTTTTAGCTATCTTTGGACTTTGTCATTTTAGCTTATTGGAGTCATAGGGTATACCTCCATTATCCGCAACTCCTCCTAGACCGCATGGTACTTTCCAATGAAACTTGCAAGAATGCTTCAATATATATTGCAGATGTGCACAATGGGTTTAGTTTTTGATTAATTTTGATTTTTTTTAGATTTCTAGCAATGTTTGGACTTTTGACAGTTTAGCTTATTGGAGTCATAGCTATATAGGGTATATACCTCCATTATCCGCAACTCCTCCTAGACCGCTTGGTACTTTCCAACCAAACTTGCAAGAATGCTTCAATATACATTGTAGATGTGCACCATGCATTTACTTTTTCATTTATAGGTTTTTATAAAGATTTTTTAGCTATCTTTGGACTTTGTCATTTTAGATTTTATACGCCCATCTTTGACGGGACGTATTATGGTATACCGGTGTCCGTCCGTCCGACTGTCCGTCCGTCCACACGTCGTACTCTAACTAGAGAACGCTTTGAACATTTTTCTTGAAACTTTGCAGGATTGTTGGGTATAACAGAAGAAAGCTCCCTATCATTTTATTTTGTCGACAGATTTTTCTTTCCAGAGTTATGGGACTTTGATTATTTCAAAAAAGCTTGAAATTGCAGTTTTCGTCCACGTCGTACTCTAACTAGAGAATGCTTTGAACATTTTTCTTGAAACTTTGCAGGATTGTTGGGTATGATGGAAGAAAGCTTCCTGTTGTTTTATTTTGTCATCGGATTTTTCGTTCCAGAGTTATGGGACTTTGATTATTTAAAAAAAGTATGAAATTGCAATTTCTGTCTACACATTAATAATATTCTTTTATTTTAAGACATTACTACCCCTAAACCAATATACATTTTTGACTGTTTAACATAAGATGAAATAATTGATACATATCAGAAGTCCCTTGTTATGTTTGTTCATATGGAGTTTTTAATTTCAAGAATCATCTAATCAGTTTGCTTTAAAGTGGGGACGGGCGTATCATGCGCTCTTGGCGCAGCTGTTTATTGAGTTTATGGTCTTCCAAACGTTTCGATTTTATCTGCACTGATGAGACATTAGTTGTCGAAATGCGCATATGCAGAAAGTAAATTCACAGTGACTTCGGTATTTAGTTATTTAGCTTATTGGAGTCATAGGGTATACCTCCATTATCCCCAACTCCTCCTAGACTGTTTGGTCCTTTCCAACCAAACTTGCAGGAATGCTTCAATGTATATTGCAGATGTGCAGGTCATGTATTTAGTGTTTGATTAATTTTTTTTCAGATTTTCTAGCTATGTTTGAACTTAATTTTAATTTTGATTTTTTCTGATTATCATTGGACTTTGTCATTATATAACAAAACAGGAATTCTTAAAGTATATAGTGCAGGCGACACATGTGTTCCGAGGAACACCCATGCATTTTTTAACATTGGACCCTATGGGGAATTTTCTCCTTTGAAACTTCTAGAAAATGAGACACTTTAACATTGGGTTAATTTAGGCTGCAGTTTATGCCAGTCATGGACTAGGTGAGCTATACAGGCTCTTGAGAGACTCTAGTTGGACTTTGTCATTTTAGCTTACTGGAGTCTTGAGGGTACGTCCCCATTATCCGCAACTCCTCCTAAACTGTTTGGCACTTATCAGCAAAACTTGCAGGAATGCTTCAGTATATATTGAAGATGTGCACCATGTATTTTGTTTTTCTTTGATTTTGTTTTTTTTTTCCAGATTTACACTGTTTTTTTGGACCTTGTCATTTTAGCTTATGGGAGTCTTAAGGATATGCCTTCATTATCCTCAACTCCAGATTATTGGCCCTGTATTTTTCTGTCAAACTTGGAGGAATGCATGCTTCAGTAAATAATTTAGATGTGCAACATGGACTTTGTAATTCCATTTAGAACACAAGAATTCTTGGGGGGGTATCCGTGGCCATCTAGGCCACAGTAACTCTAGTTTTTTCTTTAAAAATTTTAATTAGTAATGTCTTAGGGAATCAGAATGTTTTGGTCTTAGGGAATCAGAATGTTTTGTAAAGTGAATAAATTAATAACAAAAAATTTTTGTCACATTTAACAAGATAAATACATTATTTGTAGAGTAAAGCATATATAAAACTTTTGCAAAATATGTTTTCATGATTTTTGTTCATTTATGAAAATACCGTATTTATTCTAATTTTAGCCCCCCTTCTAATTAAAGCCGCCTCCCTAAATTTTGTTTAATTTAACTTTCATTTTCTAATAAGCACCTCCATTTTTTTCCCTAAATGTGTGACTTTTGCATACTTATCTAGTTAAAAGTAAAAAGGAGAAGCATTTATCTATAGTTTAACACTCTAAATATACCATGTTTGGTTCCTAAAATGCATATGCTGTACATTTTGCCTTAGTTTATAGTCTAATAACACTAAAAATTGAAAATGTGTACCTCTTATTGTAGCCCCCCTTTGGAAGATTGTCTTAGCCCCCGTGGCATTTATTAGAATAAATACTGTAGGCGAAAATAAATACCTAACAAAAATAACCCACTATAATACAGTAAATAACCACCTGTCTTAGTTGATCCTGTTTAAGTGTTACATTGTGGGGTAACATTATAAAGTTTTGACTATTTTTCCTATAAAATTAATTAGTTTTTTGGTCAAAAATATGTTAGTTTTGAGGAATAACTGTGATATATCCGGGAATGTAAAATTGGATATTTTCATAAATAGCTTGCTTGGTACAATGTTTCCTAAATTCAGCATGTTGTGGATACCTAAATTTTTAGTTTTGAATTTTATGCATTAAAATCAAGGGGAAAACATTCATTTCGTTTGGGAACTTAATTTCATGGTGCAAGTGAACCATGAAATCTACAAAAATTGGAACCCAACAAACAGTTGTACTTTCACAGTAAAGAAAAGTGCTATGCTCTGCACTTTCAAAGACTTGTGCAACAATCTATTTTTGTCCCCCGCTGCAACGCAGAGCGGGGGCATAGAAATGCCGGTTGTCTGTGCGTCCATCCGTCACACTTTCTTGTAAGCACTCTCATGCCTACAAAGTATAACTGATTTTCATGAAATTTATACCAAATGTTTATATCACTATACCTTGGTCAAGTTTGAAAATCAGCCTTGATCGATACTTTTTGGCAGAGTTATGGGACCTTGACTGAAATCATGACTGTTTTATCCAAAAATTGACCTTGTAAGCACTCTCATGCCTACAAATTTTTACGGATTTTCATGAAATTTATACCAAATCTTTATACCACCTTATACCTTGGTCAAGTTTGAAAATCAGCCTTGGTCGATACTTTTTGAAGGAATTATGGGACTTTGACCAAAATAACGACACTGTTTTAGCCAAAAATTGACCTTGTAAGCTGTCTCATGGCTACAACTTTTGACAGATTTTCATGAAATTTATACCAAATGTTTAAACCACTAATACCTTGGTCAAGTTCAAAATCAACTTGGTCGAAACTTTTTGACGGAGTTATGGGACTTTGACCTAAATAACGACTCCGTTTTAGCCAAAAGTTGACCTTGTAAGCGCTCTCATGCCTACAAATTTGAACGGACTTTCATGAAATTTATACCAAATGTTAATACCACTAATACCTTGGTTAGAAGATCAGTATCGATCGACACTTTTTGACAGAGTTATTGTCCTTTGACCAAAATAACAAAACCGTTTTAGCCAAAAATTGACCTTGTAAGCACTCTCATGCCTACAAATTTTGATGGCTTCTCATGAAATTTATATCAAATGTTTATACCACTAATACTGTGGTCAAGTTCAAAAATCCGCCTCGGTTAGTACTTTTTATTAGAGTTATGGGACTTTTACGAAAATAATGACTCTGTTTTATCCAAAAATTTACCTTGTAAGCGCTCTCATGCCTACAAATTTTAACGGATTTTCATGAAATTTATACCAAATGTTTATACCACTAATACCTTGGTTGAGTTTGAAGATCAGTTTTGGTCAAGACTTTTTGATGGAGTAATTGGACTTTGAACAAAATAACAACACCTTTTTATCCAAAAATTGACCTTGTAAGCGCTCACATGGCTACAAATTTAGACAGATTTTCATGAAATTTATACCAAATGTTAATACCACTAATACCTTGGTCAAGTTGGAACATCTGCCATGGTCGATACTTTTTGTATCCTCACATGTTAAATTTTGGAACTGCCCTGAATGTTTGAAAATATTGCAATTTCATATATAGTATACTAGTATATTGCATGAGTGGTGGGGGACCCAGGAATTCTATTCTTGTTGAGTGTTAGTTTTCATTTTGCATTTTGCATGTGGATAAAGCTGTTGTAATATACCTTTCCTTTTAACAGCATACTTTTACAAGCTTATAAGACGCCCATAATTTATAGAATTGTAAAAAATGTTGATGATGAATGTAATTGATTGAATATTATTGGAGTAGCCTTACTAAAGCATCCAAATTGTGCAGGATATGAGAGATATATGAACAAGAAATGGGTTAAATGATAAAAAAAACATGGCAAAGTCTGTAAAAAAAAATCTTAGTGGATTGAAACCATGCAACTATGAAATGTAACTTGTTGATTATGATTTGTTTTGAACATTGAACAGTTTAAGTTTTTGTTTTTTTTACAGTCAGCTGTAATCAAGGTGTTAGAATATCACATCAACTGGTTTGAGGCTACTGGATTCTCAGACAAACAGGTATGTGTTAGAATGCAGGTACAGTCTAAGATTTTTGCTAACCAAATGTGGAAACCATGATTAGGTTATAATAAATACAGTACAAATTCAATGAATGGAACCCTCAAGGGACTGATGAAAACAGTTCCAGCTAGAGGGATGATCGACCTGTCAAGGTACAACTGTTTCTAAATTGGAACAAAGGGTCAAGAAAAACGGTTAGAGTTCAAGTCAGTCCGGCCATTGAAGTTCAACTCTACAAATTCATAGATTTTCATCCAACCTTTTGAAAATTAAAGAGCAGGCTGTAAAGTTTTATTTCTTATTAATTATAGTGAAATAATTGTAAATTTTAAAGGAAATGATTGAAAGATTAGCGAGCAGTCAAAATAAAGTTTTTTTTAAAGGACTGAAAACCTGAGATGAAAATCTAGGATTTCTTTTCTTATATCCTTAATAATCATCTGTTATAAATAATTGTTAGAATTGTTGTGGGAAAGTAACATTTCACATTTTTATTACATACTTAGCGAAGATATGTTCTGTTTTGCATATGTAATATAGCCGGAAGTTAACAGTCCATATTACATACCCAGTACAATATGGCCATATCAGACCGCCTCGTTTTGAAATATCCATATCAGACTGGTGATATGGCTATTTCGGCCCGAGTGTGATGATAACTCCTAATTGGAAGTATATAATAAACAGATGAAGACATGGCCTTTTCCATATCAGCATGGTTTTCATCCCGAGACCCCCATATCAGCCCGAGGCGTCATGGAAAAGGCCATGTATTAATCTCTATTTATAAAGTCCAAATATTCTACTTCACTATCGTACATTATACAAACATATACATCAACATCGATTTATTTATCATATAATTACATTCATTCTGCTTGGTATGAGAATTACCATATTTGATTGGCTACAAGTACTTCCGATCATTTCCTTAACTGTGTTTTATCAGTCAATAAAACTACATCAGCAGGCTACGCCTTGACAACGACAAAAGTAAACAAAGACGGCGGAGTAATGTAAATAAAGAAATGGTGCAACGTCTACAATTTTCATTTAGTTATCTTGTGTGAACGCTTGCATTCCATTTACGGAATGTAATTACTTATGTATAGGTATTGAATGCAATATTTTGTAGTTTTATTGTCTTGTAAAAGTGTGGACCGTAGCATTTTTTCAATTCAAAATGTGCTACAGTCCACCCTTTTTCACTCCAATAAAACTACAAAATATTGCATTCAATTCTTAAATAACTTACATCTATCCAACATTGTCGACTTAGCCTTTGGTCAGTTAGTTGCATGACAAGTAAATCAATGCTGATGTATACATTTGTATAATATACAATTCCCTCTTTGCGTAAGCTGGATCAACTCCTGGTCAGGTTTTTGTAGGACATTATCTTTGATTTTGAAGTTACACCCCTTTACTTCTTACAACGTAACTAGTATGAAATAAATATGACTAACTTGACAGTCAAATCAAAGATATATTAATTTAAAAATCACTGAGGGTTCAAAATAACCAAGTGTTTTATATTTCTGAGTACTTTTTTAACCTATCAAAATTTTGATTGGTCTTTTGGGTTAGGCATTCTGCATATGCCAAAAAATATTGAAAATGTAGATTTCCCTCTGTTTTGCCTTTGTTATGACAGCGTCTGAGTAGGGAGATAACTGCTACAAAAATAGCTAAATTAATGCATGGTCCAGGCTTACAAAAATAGGGAATAGTGTAGTAAAATTACGATTAT
>MJUU01010006.1:163858-187865 GCA_002080025.1 Modiolus philippinarum | reverse complement strand
TGATGAATGATTTATACCTTTTTTACGAAAGGATATGGAGTAAATGAACATGAGACCATAACACATATGTTAACACCAACTGCGATAATTTCTATGAGCTGTATGGCCATTTCGGAAATTTATTCCTCATCAGCAGCACTAGAACCAAAACGAAGAAAATCCATAATTTCAAAAATGCTTAAAATGCATAAAACCAAACGAAATCCGAAATACCTGTATGTTTTGAATGTATGTGTGTCAAGTAAAATACTTCCTTTTTCAAAAATTATGCTGTGAAATTGAAGAAACCAATATTCAAAATATAAAATTAGTAATATATTTGATATTATATTGAACAAAATATTAATTACAAGCTTATTACAAATTAACAAATAAATGCTCAGCTACATTTTTATATGACCGCAAAAAATTTGAGGTCGTACAATGGTATGACGCTGTCGTCGTCGTCGTCGTTGTCGTCCTGCGTCATCTACTGTAGACACTTTAGTTTTTTGTCAATAACTTAAGTTCCAGTTGACCAATCCTTATGAAATTTAAGACAGTGTTCCTTGGCACAAAAGGAAGGCTTTGGTGGGTTTTGGTTATTTTGGCCCCTCCCATTTTTAAAAAAGGGGCCAAAAAGGGCAAAATTGGGTGTTTTCACATATTTGGCTGTAGAATATTTATTATTTCTTGGATTTTGATGGGGTTTCTTTCAATGTGTTCCTGATTAAATTTCCTATCGGAAGTATGCAACGGATTTTACGTGGCATGTTCCATTCACGAAATAAATGGGGCCCAAAAGGGGTGATTTTCATAAATTTCATTTTATTTATTTTTAGTCCGATTTTGATGCAGTTTTTTGCAATGGATTCCTTTTGAAAATGAATATAGAGCTGCACCATCAGATTTTTGACAACATGTTTCTTTTCTGAGCTATGAGGGGCCAAATGGGATAAATTTGCAAATTTGCAGATTGCATGAAATTTTCATTTTTCATTAGATTTCGATGGGATTTTTTTCTTTGGATTTCTTTTGATATAAGCTTTAAGTAATATGTCAATGGATTTGGTGTAGCTCTTACCGTTTCCAAGCTACAAGGGTCAAAAGGGCTGATATTGCATTTTTCAAAATATGTAAAATCTTATATTTTTGTGTTGGATTTTAATGGGGTTCCGTTCTTTGGATTCCTCTTATCATATAGTTAAAGTAATATGTTGACCAATTTTACATACCTCTTACTATTTTAGATATTTAGAAGGAATTATAAGGGTTAATTTTTGTTTTTCCTTAGCTTGTGTGCAGCTAATTACTTGTTTTCTTTGAATATATCTTGATATAAATCTGTCAATGGTTTTATGTTCCCTAGTTTGTGTCCAGCTAATTACTGTGTCAAGTTCCTTATTGTATCGATCTATGTACTGTAGCCCTTTATTGGACCTTGTGTTGGAGATTTACCTTTGAGAAAAGCAACTTTAATCTTATTTTTTTTTCTTCCAGGAAAGTCCAGATGATCCACAGCTTGCACCAATAAACCTATTTATATGTTTAGTGGCTCGGTATTTCGACCAAGTAGACTTAGCAGATTCAGGAGCCTGACTTCAAAACCAGTGGAAATTAAATGAATCGTGATAATGACTTTTCATGTTAAATGTGAACTGAAAAGTATGATCTGAATCCTTGGACATTGTGATAATTTTGTATTGCTTGCAAAGCAGGGCAACATGTAGGGATCACATTTGTCCATCTGTCATACCATGCCAAGTGCTGGAGAGATGACACATGTTTTTATTGACTGTGATATGGCTGGATATCAACATGTCACCTTATAATGAATACAATAAAGCTTATAAACATGTACAGCAGTTTATTAATATATCAACATTGATATAGATCAGTGAAAATAGATTCAGGTCATGGGAGTATTTTAGAAAGTGTTTATCACTTTATGTTCATCAGGAAATAAAACCAAACTAGGCATTACTATTTAGTGGGAAATTGGCACAGGTTCCTTATTTTAGTGTCAGTAAAAGAATTATGGCTCTTGTGTCTGATCTTTGTTTAACATAGGACCTTATGGGGAAAATGTGTCATTTGCCACCTCATCCAGGACCAAATTAAACCATACTTGGTATTAATGACCATGAAAGTATGCAATTTTCATCTGCTTAAAAAAAAGAGAGATGAGTAGAAAGTTGAAAAAAAATTGTTACCTGTTACACCATTAATATAAAAGAAATGATATAAAAAAAAGTGGAAAAATATGTTACCTCGGAAATTTAGATATGAAGGACTGGATATGGAGTAGATTAACACAAGACTGCACATTTTGTCCACTCACATTGAAGTTGATTTCTGTCTCGCCCGCGATGAACGGCACGGAAAGCGAGACATGTGTACAAAGTATGACGGCAACGGCGTAAACTTTCATGTTAAGTTTCTGTGAATAGGTCACTTTCTTAGTAATTATAAGTGGTAGGTCAATGATATTTGGTTTATAGGTTTTGTCTTGAGTAGTACATGACAGTCAGCTTTATGGCTTTTGTCTGTGACCTAACTTTCACAGTCCAATGAACATGTTAAGTTTTTGTGCTTAGTTTAGTTTCTCAGTAACTATAAGTGGTAGGTCAATGATATATGGTATGTAGGTTGGTCTTAGGTAGTATATGACAATCTGTCTTATGGCTTTTGTCCTTGACCTCAATTTCACAGTCTAGTGAGCATGTCAAGTTTTGGTGATGAGGTCACTTTCACAGTATCTACAAGTGGTAGTTCAATGATATTTGGTATATAACTAAAAGCTGTAGTTCAATGATATTTGGTATATAGGTTGGTCTTGAGTAGTGCATGGCAGTCTGCTATATGGCTTTTGTCTGTGACCTCAATTTCATGGTCCAATGAACATGTTAAGTTTCTGTGTTTAGTTAAGTTTCCCAGTACTTAAAAGTGGTAGGTCAAAGATATGTAATGTAGTTTGGTCTTTACAGTCTGTCATATAGCTTTTGTCCTTGACCTCAATTTCATGGTCTAGTGAGCATGTTAAGTTTTTGTATATAGGTCATTTTCTCAGTAACTGTAAGTGGTAGGTCAATGGTATTTGGTATATATGTTGGTCTTTTGTAGTACATGACAGTCTGCTGCTGTATGGCTTTTGCATGTGACCTCAATTTCACGGTCCTGTGATAATTATAAGTTTCCTAATATTTATTACTGTAAGGTCAATAATATTTGGTATGTGGGTTTGTCTTAGACTGAAGATGACAGCCTGCTTTAGCCCTTGAGCTCATTTTCATGGTCTAGTGAACATGTTTGATTTTTCAGTATCTATCAGTGGTAGGTCACTAATATTTGGCATTTTGGTTTTTGGGTGATACCTGACAGTGTTCTTTATTGCATTTGTCGGTTTATATAATTTCACAGTCTAGCGAACATGTTAAGTTTTCTGATTTAGGCAGTTTGAGTTTTCCTATCAATTCGCGACCAAGTAGGGAGGGGCGAGACATCAGTTTGGGTTCACACTTGTTATGTGATATATGACCATTACAGCAATGTTTGTATGCCTCATTAGCAGAACTAAAACTTTTTTTTTGGTAATATGTTTATTTTTCAAGTAAACATGTTAAATTACAATACGACAGAAACATATAAAGTATAGAATATCATTCTGACAGTGTATATTTATATATATATCCATATCTTTGTTTTTTAAATCAACAGTATACTTTTATACAACTACTGCCTCCAGAAGTGACCACTTTTTATTAATTTTATTATTCTGTGCAGGGGATAAGTACAGTGCAGAATTATTTTCTATGTTAATATAATATTTTCAATATTCAATTCCCCCCTTAACAGAAGGTTTTTTTCCATCACATCTACTTTTATAAATAAAATATTTCTGAATAAGTAAAGTATGATTAATAGTATCATATATCCATGATTCATTTGTCACACCAAAAATAATTTCTTTTGGGTTAAGAGGAATTGTAATTCCACAGCAATTCAATGAATTTCTTATACCAATACAAAAATTTTACACAAATGAACATTCCCAAAAAATATGTATTAGTTTTTCCTTAGTTTCTGAACAGAAGGTACAAAGCTCTGTTTCTTTTAGTTTGCATTTATGCAAATAAGAGTTACATGCCAAAATCTTATGAAAGAGTTTGAAATTAAAATTTTGAAGAACAGAGTCCTTTGATATCAAAAAAGATGTGATATATATTTGCCCCCAGTCTTCAATTTCTTTATTTAATTCATATTCCCATTTATGTTGTGCCCCTAGGGGTGTCTCTGTCTCTTGTTCCAAAAATAAATTGTAAAAATATTTAAATGGTTTAGAATCACATTTCAGTTTATCTATTATTTTATTTTCTATATTATTCAACTTTTCTTTACCATGTACAAGTCTCCTCCAGCTAGTTCAAATTGCACTTATCAATCAATAAAATTCAACAAATGTCACTTTCAAATTATATTCATCTTTGAATTCCTCAAATGTATAAATTGTTTTATTTTCTGACATTAAATCATTTATGAAAAACACTTCATTTTCACAAAAATTGTGTTTTATTACCATTTTCCCATCTATTTTTATATTGGGATTAAGCCATATGGATTGACTCAAAACCTCGTTTGGGTTATCCATTATATTGATATTTTTTTCTTTGAGTTTGGAAAAATTCTTTATAACATCCCGCCAGAAAGGATTTAGTTCTTTTGATAAAATTTCAAGTCCTTCCTTACTTAAATATAAAATCTTGTCACCACCCCATTTTTGGATATCGTTTAATAACAAAATCTTCCAAGGTGAATAGTTTTGTGGGTCAAAAAATTTATTCAGCCACGACATTTTCAAATTATAACAAAATGATTCCACACGAGGGAGTTTCAGACCTCCATCTTTATAATCATTGATCATAATTGTTCTCTTTACTTTATCTGGTTTTCCCTTCCACAAAAAATTATAGAAAATACCTTGAATGTCTTTCATAATATTTTCTGGGGGGTTATAATTAGGAAGGACAGTTAACACTTGTACCAATATGCGTAGTGCCAAGGTTTTAATCACAGTAATCCTTCCGATATATGTTAATTCTCTGAAAGACCAAACATTCAACAAAGACCTGATACTTTTTAATTTTTCTTGAAAATTTATCATAGTCTTATCTTCTTTTGCAAGTTCAAACCAAATTCCAAGTAACTTAAATTTCCCAGAAAAATTCCATGACAAATTTTTTTCAGGCAAAATTAAGTTAAGTACTAAAACTTAACTTCATCCTCAGAATTTGATACCACTAAACCAATAGCAGAGTTCAACTTTGCAGAATTATGATAAATTAAAATGTCAAAAAGGTGTTGCAAGGAAAATTCAAACACAGAAAACAAGATTCAGCATTCAGGATTAAATCAATGGATTGACCTGATTAAGCTACATATATTTTCTTTGTAAGAAAACAAAATGTTTTGGCTCATATATAGCTCCAAAGTAGTGAAATAATCTTATTAAATTTCAGAATGAAATGTTCAGGTTAAAAATGCTTAAACAAGTACAAAAGAATATGTTGTGCAATTGTCAAAATTAATATGAATAAACAACATAAAAAGGTAAAAATAGGCCACAATTCAAATGGTAAAAAGATCAAAATTTACAAAATAATGAAAAAAGATCACAAGAGAGAATGACTGGACAAAATTTTTGGTTTCTACATGAAAGAGTTTTGAAGACATACTGCAGAATATGAAGTTACATCCTCGCTGCTGTCAAACTTTGCACACATATGTCTTGCTTTCCACAAGGAAGGCATGACAATGAGTCAAAATATATGTAATTATCAGACATAAAGGCCAATGGTCGAGGTAACATGATGGTCACTATGGTATGCAACTTATCTTCTAGTGATAATAGACACATACATCAAATATCTCAAGTCCTGGCTATAGCCAAGTGGGCTTAAAAGATCGAGATCTACGTCAATCGTCACAACTGCATTAGAGACACATTCTCATGATAATAGACCCACATACTAAATCTTTCTTTTTAGTTGGGCTTAAATATTCAAGTTTAGGTCAAAAGGTGAAGTTATGGCCTGGACATGATTGAATGAGAAGAAGAAACAAGCAGCAGATTAAGAAAAAAACAAGAGGCTCTCAAGAGCCTGTATTGCTAACCTGGACCATGGCTGACCAAAATATTAACGGCCTTTCAAATAGTGTCCAATATTTACCGCATGTCCCCTAAACGAAGTTTGGGAGACATATTGTGTTTGCTCCATTTCTTCTTCTTATTTAACGAAGTTTGGGAGTATAGGGAGACTTATTGTTTTTACTCATGTTTTCCGCCTCAAAATTTGTCTGACCATTTTTTTGGAGACTAATGATCCAATCTTCACAAAACTATACAGGAAGATTGATCCCTATCCCTAAAGGTGCAAGCAGGTCTTTGAATTTTCAAAATGGCACCAGCCGCCATTGAAACAGAAAAAAGGCAGAAATTGAAAGTGTTCAGAATTGGATGAAAATTTACAGAAAGGTTATCTTACATACCGGTATATGAAATCGGTTTCTGGATGCAGAACACATTTATTCTGTGTGACGTCATAATGAACAAGTCAATAAAAAATACCCCCCCTCCTTTATATGATATGTATAAAATTATATATGGACGTCTTTATACCAATTGAAAGATAAAAATCTCAAGTTTCTTGATATTTAAAAATATTAATAAATTTGACAATGCTACATGCAAACTGAGATCATAACAAATGTGGACAAAATGTTAAATTTCACTGAAAATTGCATCAAATCAGGTCATGTTGAGCCTAAAATTTCAGTTATACTGGTGCAGAAATTACCACTGAAATTCATTGCAAAGAACATGATTTCTTCTATCTTTTATAGGGGGTAGGGTATATAGGAATCACCCTGTCTGTGTGTCTGTCCGTCTGTCTGTCCACACTTCTCGTAAGCGCAATTCCTCTTAAACCAGGAAGGATTTTGATGAAACTTTACACAAAGGAAGGACACTATATGGAGATGTGCATGACGGAATATAATTATTGTCCGAAACCAGGAAGGGGAGATAATTCGACTTTAACTTTTCATTGATTCCCTATGAATGTGTTCTTTATAGGTTACCCCGTAAGGGCAACTCCTCTTAAACCACTTGAAGGATTTTTCTAAAACTTTACACAAAGGAAGGACACTATATGGAGATGTGCATGAAGGAAAATAATTATTGTACAAAACCAAGAAGGGGAGATAATTTGACTTTGACTTTTTGTTGATTCCCTATGTATGAGTTACCTCGTAAGCGCAATTCCTCTTAAACCACTTGATGGATTTTAATGAAACTTTTCAAAAAGGAAGGACACTATATGGAGATGTGCATGAAGGAATATAATTATTGTCCAAAACCAGGAAGGGGAGATAATTCGACTTTGACTTTTTATTGATTCCCTATGTATGTGTTCTTTATGGGTTACCTCGTAAGCGCAACTCCTCTTAAACCACTNTGACGTCATAATGAACAAGTCAATAAAAAATACCCCCCCTCCTTTATATGATATGTATAAAATTATATATGGACGTCTTTATACCAATTGAAAGATAAAAATCTCAAGTTTCTTGATATTTAAAAATATTAATAAATTTGACAATGCTACATGCAAACTGAGATCATAACAAATGTGGACAAAATGGTAAATTTCACTGAAAATTGCATCAAATCAGGTCATGTTGAGCCAAAAATTTCAGTTATACTGGTGCAGAAATTACCATTGAAATTAAATTCATTGCAAAGAACATGATTTCTTCTATCTTTTATAGGGGGTAGGGTATATAGGAATCACCCTGTCTGTCTGTCTGTCCGTCCGTCTGTCCACACTTCTCGCAAGTGCAATTCCTCTTAAACCAGGAAGGATTTTGATGAAACTTTACACAAAGGAAGGACACTTTATGGAGATGTGCATGAAGGAAAATAATTATTGTCCGAAACCAGGAAGGGGAGATAATTTGACTTTGACTTTTCATTGATTTCCAATGTATGTGTTCTTTATGGGTTACCCCGTAAGCGCAACTCCTCTTAAACCACTTGAAGGATTTTGATGAAACTGTACACAAAGGAAGGACACTATATGGAGATGTGCATGACGGAATATAATTATTGTCCTAAACCAGGAAGGGGAGATAATTTGACTTTGACTTTTCGTTGATTCCCTATGTATGAGTTACCTTGTAAGCGCAACTCCTCTTAAACCACTTGAAGGATTTTAAAGAAACTTTACACAAAGGAAGAACACTATATGTAGATGTGCATGAAGGAATATGATGATTGTTTGAAATGGGGAAGGGGAGATAATTTGACTTTGACTTTTGTTGATTTCTCCTGCAATTATCTTTTTTTCCAAGAAAAAATTTAAGCATAGATATTGTGAAGTCAAACTGTTAGAGAGGCACACTGTTTTCATTGTAATCCTCTTGAAATGTTGTTTCAAAGTGTTGTAATGAAATTTTCTAATGCTTATGATTTTTGTGTAAAATGTCAAAAAGGCTAAAAAAAAAGGTGAATTTCATATTTGTCTGATTTAGACAGAGTATTTTCATTGGAACCTTTGTGAAAAGTTCTTTCTTGAAGATTATATCATTATGTCCATACTTGTATTGTGTCCACACCTGTATTGTGTCCACACCAACTTAAATTTGCACTTACCATATCGATCCAGGGTTCAATGAGCGGGGGGTATATTTGGCTGCCATTCGGCGACAGCTCTTGTTATTGTCCAAAACCAGGAAGGGGAGATAATTCGACTTCGACTTTTCATTGATTCCTTATGTATGGATTACCTCGTAAGCGCAACTCCTCTTAAACCACTTGAAGGATTTTTATGAAACTTTACACAAAGGAAGAATACTATATGTAGATGTAATTGAAGGAATATGATGATTGTTTGAAATCAGGAAGGGGAGATAATTTGACTTTGACTTTTGTTGATTTCTCCTGCAATTATCTTTTTATTCCAAGAAAAAAATTTAAGCATAGATATTGTGAAGTCAGACTGTTAGTGAGGCACACTTTTTTCATTGTAATCCTCTTGAAAAGTTGTTTTCAAGGTGTTGAAATGAAATTTCTCTAATGCTTATGATTTTTGTGTAAAATGTCAAATAGGCCAAAAAAAAATGTGAATTTAATGTTTGTCTGATTTAGACAGAGTATTTTCATTGGAACCCTTGTGAAAAGTTCTTTCTTGAAGATTATATCATTATGTCCATACTTGTATTGTGTCCACACTTGTACTGTGTCCACACCTGTATTGTGTCCACACCTGTATTGTGTCCACACCAACTTAAATTTGCACTTACCATATCGATCTAGGGTGCAATGAGCAGGGGATATATTTGACTGCCATTCGGCGACAGCTCTTGTTTAAGTAGGGTTTTAGGTTAAGGTCACAGGCTCTGAAAGCTGCTATTTTGCCTGGAAGCTGAGTTCAAAATTTAGCACATGGCAAACTACAGTGTTCATCCAATTGTTTCCCCTGTACAAAGTTGACACAAAATAAAATTTGAAATTAAGCATCAACTTCAATTATTAATTTTATCATCAAGTCCTCTAAAATTAAATATAAAACAAGAATATGTGTCTAACGGACACAATGCCCCGCCTCACAACTATTTTGAACAATGCTATATTTCGTGATCAAGAAAGCATGAAGTTGGTAGCAAAGATAAATTTTTAAAATGATTTTTGTTTAATTATACCGTAATGAGTATTTATATAAAATTTCATGATTATAGCATACATCCTTCACAGTAAAAAAACTTCAACCTAAGGGTAAACCTCATACTATCACACATTTTTCCTGTGATCAGTGAAGCATGAGGTTGGTTCCATGGGTAAAATTTTATTATGATTTTTGTTTAATTAAACGCTAATGTGTATTTATATAAAGTTTTATGACAATAGCATACATCCTTCACAGAAAAAAAACTTCAACCTAAGGGTAAACCTAATTTGGGACAGATGGACGGACGGACACACCCAAACACTTTATGCCCCCCTACTATCGTAGGCGGGGCATAAAAAGTTAGGGGGCACAACTTGTATTGAACTGGTTTCAAGCCCTTAATTCTAATTTGTGAGTTCATTTGGGAGACTTTTGTATCATCATCCTGATACAGTTATAAATCTTTTATTTTGGGTTTTTTTCTTCTTCTTTTTTCTGCTCAATTCTTTTCTTACACGTATCTTAGAAACTATTGGACCAAACTTCATGAAACTTACCAGGAATGTTTGCCTACATGAGTAGATGTGCACACAGCTTTCGAAATTTTCAAAATGGCCACCATTGCCATGGAACAAAAAAAAATGGGTAAATTCAAAGTGCTCTGATTCGGATGAAATTTTACAGGAAGGTTACCTGGCATGTGTAGAAATGATTTTGAGCCTCAAAATTTTCAAATGCTGGTTGTTGCCATGCAAACTGAAAAAGACAGGAAAATTTTAAGTACCATTTTGATGAAATTTTACAGGAAGGTTGCCTGGCATGTGTAGAAATGATTTTTTAGCTTACCTGGCTATGCCAGGGTGAGCTTTTGCCATCACTTGGTGTCCGTCGTCCTTCCGTCCAGCGTAAACTTTTCACAGATCTCCTCTGAAACCACTGGGCCAATTGGAACCATATTTAGTCACAATAGTCCTTGGGTGGTCCCCTTTAACAATTGTATCCAGCAGGTCCATACCTCATCCAAGATGGCTGCCAGCAGGGAACATACTTTGTACATTGGACCCTATGGGAAAACACATTCAAAGATCTTTTTCTCAGAAACTACCAGCCCAAATGTAACCAAACTTGGTCAAAATTGTCCTTAGATGGTTCCTTTCAAAAAAGGTATTCGACAGGTCCGTACCTCATCCAAGATGGCCGCCGGCGGGGAACATGGTTTTAACATCAAACCCTATGGAAAAGACATTCAAAGATCCTCTTTTCAGAACTACAAGTCCAATTACAACCAAACTTAGTCACAATGGTCCTTAAATGGTTCCTTCAAAATATGGTATCCGACAGGTCGGTACCTCATTTAAGATGGCCACCAGCGGGGAACTAGTTTTAACATTGGACCCTATGGAAAAGACATTCAAATATCCTCTTCTGAGAGACTACTAGTCCAAATAGAACCAAACTTTGTGACAATGATCCTTAGATGGTTCCTTCCAAAAAAGGTATCTGACAGGTCCGTACCTCATCCAAGATGGCCGCCAGCAGGGAACATAGTTTTAACATTGGGCCCTATGGGAAAAGACATTCAAAGATCTTCTTCTAGTCACTTTGACCTATATTTTCTGCGTGAATGGCTTACATTCAAGTTTATGTCCGATTTCAGATCTCAGTAACTATACAGGATAGGTTCATGTAACCTTGCATATGCATGCATCTCTGATGGTAGGTCAGCATCCAGGCAAAATTAGGTCACTTTGACCTATATTTTCCGCTTGATTGACTTACATTCAAGTTTACATCTGAGTTCATTTCTCAGTCACTATACATGGTAGGATCATGTAACCTTTCATATGCATGCATCTCTGATGGTAGGTTAGCATCCAGGCAAAATAAGGTCACTCTGACCTATATTTTCCGCTTGATTGACTTACATTCAAGTTTACGTCCGAGCTCATTTTTCAGTCACTATACATGGTAGGATCATGTAACCTTGCATATGCATGCATCTCTGTTGGTAGGTCAACATCCAGGCAAAATTAGGTCACCTTAACCTACAAAAATGTATATGTTCAGCTTGATTGACTTACATTCAAATTTACTAAAGAGTTAAGATCTCGTTCACTATACTTGTTAACTTGCATATGCATGCATCTGTGATGGTAGGTCAGCATCCAGGCAAAATGAGGTTACTCTGACAATGTGCCATAACGAGGCGAACTTTGTAATCGTTGATTACCTATGTTTGTTAATTCTTGTTAGCAACAATGTTTTGTTAATGAATTTTAGTGAAAACAAAAATTTTCAATGCTTAGATTTCCAATTTTGGTAGATTTCCTGATACTCTCAAAGAGAGTCAAAGACATTAATTTTTTGAAATTATTGTTAGCAACCATGCTTTTTGGTGGAAATTTTGTCAAAACAAATATTGCCAATGGTTAGTTTTCAAAAAATTTTTGTTCCAATTTTGTAAATTTCTTGATACTCTCAAAGACCAGTTATTTCTTACAATTTTTAGTAAACACATCTTAATATAGTCCAAAACTACAATGAAAGCAAAGAGAGCAGGTGAGTCACTAGGTTCCGTGGAACCTTTACGAATTATTTCAAATTTAAAATAATGTTCCCTTCTGGCAGCCATCTTGCATGAGGTACGGACCTACCAGATACCTTTTTGGAAGGGACAATCTAAGGACCATTATAACTAAATTTGGTTCTAATTTGACTAGCAATTTCTCAGGAGATCTTTATACTGGAACAATTGTTTCCCTTAGGGGCCAATGTTAAACTACCTTCTTTGTTGCTGGCCATCTTGAATGACGAACTGACCTGTTTAATACCTTTTATGAAAGGGACAATCTACAGACCATTGCAGGGATGCAAATTACCAGGGCCCAGTAGCCCAAGGCCCCTAAAAATTGACCTGGGCTACTAAAATTTTAAAACCAGTAGCCCAGGTGGCCACTGAAATATTCTGCATTTTCGGTTGAGAATATAGTACTGGGCTAGTAAATTTTTGGCTGGGCTACTGAATTCTGTTTGCTAGGGGCCCAGCTGGCCACTTTGCCAATATTTCAAATATTAATCCCTGCATTGTCAGTTAGTTTGGTTCTAATTGGATTGGAAGTTTCTAGAAAAAAGTTGTTAGAAGAACATAGCCTGCAGGGGATGAGAATGACCTCAATGCATAATAAATTTGAAAGTTATACATTTTCCTAATTGTAATGTTTTAAAAAAAATTTGAATGTGATATAAGGAAGTCACATGCGAAGAGAATAACTTCTAGAAGCAAGTTCAAGTTTTCAAAAAATTGCCATCAGAGCAAGGTCAAGGCCAAAATGCCTATAAATACAGTGTCGTTAGAAAGCTCTCAAATAAAGAATTTGTATACCAAATATGAACATCATACCACTAAATGTCTACCTTCTGAAAGCGAGAATACAATTTAAAAAAAATTCCCTCAGCACAAGGTCAAGGTCAATGGTACGATCAGAAAGCTATCATCATTATAATGTCACATACCAAATATGAACAATATGCTTTACTATTTGGTCTAATGTGAAAATATGTTCCCATCTGGCTGTCATCTTGGATATGGCACGGACTTGCCGGAAAAATTTTCAGAGAAATCCAGATAAGGAGAGTTGTAAGCTTGTTTAAATTGGATAAGTAGTTTCAGAGGAGAAAATCTTTGAATGTTTTTCCCTTATGGTCCAATATACATGTAAAACTAAGTTCTCTGCTGACGGCCATCTTGGATGAGGTGAAAACTTAACAGAAACATTTATTGAAGAGGACCACCAACAGACAATTTTGTTCAAGTTTGATTCAAACTGGCCAAGTAATTTCAGAAAAGAAGGTCTTTGAATGTGTTTCCAAATAGTGTTCAATGTTAAACTAAGTTCCCTTCTGGTGGCCATGTTGGATTACCGGTAGGTAACGAGTTGCTTGATATATTTTTGAAAGGGACCAGAAAAGGACTATTCTGACCAAGTTTGATTCCAATAGGATTTGTGGCTTCAGAGAAGATCTTGGAATTCTTCCCCATTGGGTTCAATGATAAACTATGTTCCCCGCTGGCAGCCATCTTGGATCTGATGCCAACTTGCCTGACAAATTTGTTAAAGGGGACCAACCCAGGGCAGTTATGACCAAATATGGTTGCACTTGGTCAGGTAATTTCAGAGGAGAATTTCTTTGAATGTGTTTTCCCACAGGATACAGTGTTGAACTTAGTTTCCCCTGGTGGCCATTTTTGATGTCAAGCAGGCATGTCGGACAATTTCAATCAATCAGATAAATGTAGTTCTTGACATGGTGAACATTTTTGCATTCAAAACTTAACCTCTATCTCAAATCATTTTTGAAATACAAGGCAAAATGTATAAAATTATGAAAATTTCACCAATAAAGGGCAATAACTCCAAATAGGTATTCAGATTTTTTCCAAAATTTCCAGGTGGGTAGGTACTCATATGCTCAACATTTTTGCAATGGAATTCACCTTTCATATTTTGTCCCGTGTGGTGTCACCACTGCACTATCAGGTTTTGTTCTGTGACGTCATGATACCGGGAAAATACACGCACAATAAACAATATTCGAACATGCGTGAAATATAACATTTCCCACGAGTAACCTGATAGTGCAGCAGCGACACCAATCGGGAAGAGCAGGATGGTGAATTCCATTCATACTTGACCTCTATCTGTTATAGTTGATTTTTTCAAAAAATAAAAATTACTAAAATTTTGAAATTTTATGGAAAAATAGCAAATTATAACTCCAAACTGGTTAACAGAATTTCTTCAAATTTGCAGGGCAGGAAGTTCTTGGCATGCTGATCACAGCAATTTTCCCTGTTGTGCTATTTTTAGTAATGGCAACTGCCATGTTGTTTGGTCCTCGGACTAATCGAACACAATTTTTTGAAAAAGATCACAACAGACTGACGCCAAGTGATGACAATAGCTCAAATGGCTTTTTTTCAGGGCAAGTTTAAGACCAAAATGTCTACAAATATGTACCATCTGAAAGCTTTCATCACAAGAAAGTTGCTATCCAAATATGAACACCCTTTCACTAAACAACTTAATTCTAGAAGCAAGGTTGATGTTTTAAAATAATTGTCCTTGGGAATAGGTCAAGGTCAAAATATCTACAAGTATGTTATGGCAAGAAGGCTCTCCATAAGAAATAAGTACCAACATAATGAACACCCTACCACTTACAGCCTATGTTCTACAGACAAGGTTAACAGTTTTTAAAAATTACCCTAAGGGCATGATCAAGGTCAAAATGTCTACAAGTATGATACAAAAAGAAAGCTTTCACCACAAGGAAGTCACATACCAAATATCAACAGCCTAGCTCTTCAGGTCTCATGCCAAAGGCAAGGTTAAACATTTTGCAGATGCACAAACGCAGAGGGTATGACAAGAGCTCTCTGGACATTCGTCCCGACAAGCTAAAAAAGTTCAATGCATGTGTTTTCCATAGAATTCAATGTTTAACTTTTTCCGCTAGAAGCCATCTTGGATGAGGTACGAACTTTAAGGGAGACGAATTTAAATGTTTTTTTTAAGCTTGTTTTCCAATCCCATTTATTAATTGATTTTGTAATATGTGTGTGTTTATATATATTTGTGCTTTGTATTATTTGTAACAATTACATGTAATTGAAAAAATAATGTTTACAATAAAAGTTGCAAACAACAGACTCCAAGTGATTCCAAAAACCCTGGCTAGAGCCAGGTGAGATGAAAAAAAAACTTGACCTACATTTTATATACACGAGTGACTTTGTTACAGTCCAGATCTTAGATACTACACAGAATAATATTTTGTCATTAGATGCACATGGGAAAATGTGATGCTTGTGATACAAATGAGTTGGTCAAGTAGTACATGACAGTCTGCATTAAAGATTTTGAACTCGTCCTCCATTTTATGTGTCAGTTGCCATTATTTAGATTATCTAAGTTTGTTTCTAAATAAGTACAGTGGAACCTCAGTAAACCAGCCTCTGTTGGAACCAAAGACATCAGCTGGTTTTAAGAGGTCCCGGTTTTCGGAAGTTCCGAAATCCAGTCTTTTCAATAAGAACACTAATACCGGAAGTGTAACATATGATCTTAAGGTCAGTTTAGGTAGTAAGTTCACTATTTCAGCATTTTTTCCTGCATTCTTGTAAATTTCAATCAATATTGTCAGTAATCTGTTCAATCTGAAGATGGCAAGAGATATCTGACATATTGAATAGATTTGGTCGATTTCATTGCCCGAGAAAAAATATTGTCAAGTTTACAGAGTTGGATTTTAGAAGAAAATATATGTTTGGGACTGATCAATATGGTTGGAATTGGGAATTCGGAATTCAGAGGGGCCGGTTTTCAGAGGAAATTTTAACATATTTGTATAGGTAAAAAATTCCAGACCGAAACATATCGTTTGGTTTATAGAGGGATTTGGTTTTTAGAAGGCCGCTTTTCAGGAGTTCCACTGTATATGTTTCAGGTTAATTACATTTTGTATATTAGTTGGTCTTTTATAGTCCATAAAAGTCTGCAATATCACTTTTAACATTGCCTTTTTTTCAATTCAGAGACCATTTTAATTTTATGAGAACAGATTAGTTTATCAAAATATTTCTAGTAGTAGGTCTAGTGATAATGGGCAGGACATTTCTTAGAGTCTACACTTGTTGAATTAATGTCTTTCTATATGCATTCATAATAAGAACTACATTTTAGAAAATATTTAATGACATAATTTATACAAAACAAAATCAGATAACAAATGTCTTGTCCATAACATTCAGATAACAAACTACATGTTCTTAATCCAAGTTTTCATGCCAATGTTTCTTTCAATCTGGGACCATAATTAAATTAATGAATCCACATTTTGAGGCTGAACAAAATGAAGACATTTTAATGATATTTTATCCAGTTTGTGAATATAGACTGTCCTGTCAGACATGACTGCCAAAAAATGGCTATGACCGGCATATTAATGGTATGAGACAGTCCCAAAGACACAGAATTGCCTACCCCTCTTGGTGAACAATAGTAAGTTACTTGATTATAAATAATTCAAGATGAAACATAGAAAGGCACTTTTTATAGTCCTATGTAATTTCAGAACAGAAATTACACCTTAAAGTGAATGGCACATATAATGTAGCCACACAATACTCACTCCAAGAATACCTTTCTCTTTGATTGAAACCTAGATTTTTTGTCTAAAGATCATTTTAAATTTCTTTTTACTAACAGAAATACTGATTTCATCTATAATATACTGAACCACCCAGAACTGAAAATTTTCTGGAAATACTGGAAAGTGACCAAATCGTAAGGAAATGGTAAACCATCCTAAAGGCATAAGATGACCTTGAATATAGTAACTCTTGTGCTTAAATCATAATGATAGGCAAGTCTGAAGACAGGCCAAAAAATGGCTGTGGTTGTTTACTTTTCTTATATAGGTCACAAAAAATATTGTAGGGCTAGTGGAAAATCTAAACTTGTATTTCTTATTATTTATAGTCAAAATATCTTTTCATGAACCCTGAAATTCCTACTGAAATTTTTCACATCTTTAAAATAAAGGGCTACGCTTAGTGCAGCATGATACAAGCACAGCATGTCGACCATTGAAGTTTAAACAGGTGTAATTTTTAATGAATGTAGACATAGTAAAGAGCTTGACACAGTGATAAGCTGGACACAAACAAGGGAAAATAAAAATTAACCCTTTTGATCAATATAAATCTGAAACAGTTAGAGCTATGCATAGTCTGTTGACTACTAACTAGAAGCTTACATCATAAGAAATTTGATGAAAAATAAAAAAATCTAAGTTTTTTTTTTCACAATTGCATTTTCCCCCCCTTTTTGGCCACTAACAGCTTGGAAATTGTAAGAAGTATGTCAAATATGTTAACACATTGCTTAAACCTTATAATATAAAGAAAAACATCCCATTGGAATCTGTTGGAATATAAATTGTGAAGTTAGAACAGTTTCATAAGAGTTTAAAATTAGTACATGTACTAAGTATGATGAAAACATATAAAAATATCAGAAAGATAAAACACAATCTTCATCAATAGTAAATTCTTTTGNGATGAAAAATAAAAAAATCTAAGTTTTTTTTTTCACAATTGCATTCCCCCCCCCCTTTTTGGCCACTAACAGCTTGGAAATTGTAAGAAGTATGTCAAATATGTAAACACATTGCTTAAACCTTATGGGGAATATAAAGAAAAACATTCCATTGGAATCTGTTGGAATATAAATTGTGTAGTTAGAACTGTTTCATAATAGTTTAAAATTAGTACATGTACTAAGTATGATGAAAACATATAAAAATATCAGAAAGATAAAACACAATCTTCATCAATAGTAAATTCTTTTGAAATACAAAACACAAAAGTTTAGTATATCATTTGATATATATGTATATGGTTAAAAAATATTCAAGAAACACATATTCATTGATAAGACTTATAACTCATGTAAAGTCTTAAAAGGTAGGATACATCAACTTCAAGTCAAACCTTCCTAATGACCACATAAAAAATTAACTTTCACATAATACATGAAGTAAAATTAAAAGTACATAAAGTATTATATGGCACCGGTTTATCTTCCAATATCTATCACATTATGTCATAAATACAAAGCACACTGTTTATTCCAATAATACATTTTACATTTGTTAAATAACTCATTTGTCTTTGACTTTTTTTAATTTCTCCACTACATTTTATTTTCGTGGGCAGTACTTAGGCTGTGATACTCAAACTCAATTTGAATCAATTACAAAAATAATGTTACAGTGCTAAAATAAGCCTAATTTTGGTAACTGATTTATTGACATGCTGTTGAATGATATGTAATCTTTACATAAATTATTTGATTTTTTTTTCACAAGGTTTGCAAAATTTATGTAATAAATACTTTGTAAAATAACACTTATATTTTATATATATACTGCATTTGTCAGAAGACTAAAATAATATAAATTCCCTGTGCTTTCCTTATCATAAAATCATAGCCATCTTCATCCTAATTCATTAAACATTGTAAAAACAACTACATTGTCTTCTGAATCTATTGTCCTTTTTTATCCCAGTATTTTGAATGAAAATTTTTCGATTATATAAGAATGTTACATTCCCTTCTCCTTTAAAGTAACTTTGTCCTCACTTTAGACACAAAAGAAACAATTTCTTCACCATTTAAAGAATGAATAAATATCACAAATGCAAATTATATTTTACCATAAATGTAATTTTCATATCATAAAAATAATTATTGTGACTAAATTATGCTTTCATCAACTATTGTACAACATAATAGTAGGTTTCTGACTTTTAATAGACTGTGGTCCATACAATGTGTGTGCTCGTTTCAGGAAGGAGTTGACATTCTGTTTTACAACTTCATCAAAGAAGACAGATGATAAATGCGAGTGGATTGAATGGCGGAATTCAAATGATACCTGAAAAGACAAATATATAAACATTATAGAATACCATCAGTAAGATATACAATGCATCATGAAGGCATTCCATTGCTAAGGTTGTCCAACCTTATGGTTTTAATTGGTTATCAATTTTATAACAAAGTAGAATGTAGTGTTGTGGATTTACCATGCCATGACTAGTTTATGACATATTTTTCATTAGATCAATCCTTTCATTATTACATTAATTTTGGTTGGATTAATCCTCTGTTGCTAACATTTCATAGAGATAAACGATAATTTGTGTCCACACAATGTACAGTAACAAATTAAAAATCGAATGACATTCAGCAAATCAAAGATTGCTATCCCTCAGCTCCTCCCATGTTGCACCTCCAGTGTAAAAAACACTTATTTTAATCAAAGTGCTTGAAGCACTTAAAGGTATCTTTGCTACAGATATACCTGGTTTATTTTGGGTTCAATGCGTGTGCCTGTACACAGACTGCACATTGAAATTATCTGACAGTATAAATTTAATACATAATACATAATACATGACCATAAATTACAATCAATATTGGATAAAATATCAAATTCTTTCTTAAGATGCATTTGCACTCTTAAATTACAAATTTCAGCAGTGAACATATTAATTTGGTCTGAAGGAAGGCATGAGAAATTTAATTGTTTTTCACACTTTCACTTAAAATAATGCAATCTTTGAAAGGACTACAACCAATGCCCTCAGTCTAACATTTCTAAATCTAGTCACAAGGAAATTTTAGAATACTTAAAATTTGTTCAGTATCTGAATCAGATGAAGTGAAGCCAGACTGATAAAACTCTAGATTTTAATTCATGTAAAGTATTAACAAAAGCTGTTAAGATGTACCTGCACATGCAAAAGCGTTTTCTTTAATAAAAGTGGATCTGAAATTAACTTTCAGTTCAATTAAGGAGATGGACACTATCCCAATGTCTAAGATGATGAATCACCTTTGTATCAATCATTTGTATATTGGATTTCAAACCAAATTCTATTCTGATGTGTTCCTTAGTATGATAACAATACACAAATTTTACTATAAAAAGCTGAAATTATTTTTTTTNGGGGGGTTTCAGAGGGAGCAGAAAAAAATTTTGGGCCCTAATTTGTAAAATGAAAAATTATACAAGGGAGGTAATAAGTGACATAAATAAAATGGTCATATTAAAAATAAATGTGTTGATGTCAATGCTGACTAATTGCTATGTAAACAACACCAGCCCTAATCACTACCTCAATCAACACTAATAAATCAGTCTAATTATCATGTTATCCTTTCACAGTGCTACTGTTATTTTTAACACAACCATACGCGCATGTGCAGACATTTGTAAACAAATTGTAAGTATTCCTGTCATAATGAGATATTGAAGTTCAAATTTTCCCGCCCAATGATTGAAGTATCTTTTGTTACCATGAGCATGCGCAGATTTTGTAAACGTTCTGCAAACTTGATATACAGCCTAAATAATTTAATTGGCATACTTGGGAATGTATATAAATAGTAACATCACTAGTATCCGATACTTTGGAGGATTTTAATAAGGGATTCTGAGACCTGAATCTATGTTTTTAGAAAAGGGGGGATATTTTACCTTCGCACAGCACATGTATGCAAAATATTAATCATTGTAACATTTTCATATCAATGTTATTTCTTCCAACTTGTTGATTTATTTTTCTGCACTGTTGTTGCTTTCTTTTATGCAAGAAAGTCTTTAAAAGCACGTTTTTGGTATATGAAAATGGGACTTTTTTTTTTGTGTTTGAATATGAAATAGGGTAGTGACGTTTCTGGGGAATTGAGTTGAGCCTTCAGCAACAATAGATATCTTTGCGCGCAAAGATACCCAAAAAAATGAAATTGTTTTAAGCAGATTTCCCGGATGATTAACGTATTTTATTTGCAATTCTTCAATGAACATACCAATATTCCTCTAGTAATACCTATAAAACTCCCTTCTAAACTCCTGTCTTTTGTTTTCTTGTCAAGCAATCAAGCTTCTGCAGAATTCTATTGTATACCAATTTGTCATCACTGGAGTATCAAAGTAAACCCCTTCAGGCAGTACAAATTGGTATACAATAGAATTCAATAGAAGCTTGATTGCTTGATGAGAAGACAAAAGACAGGAGTCTTTTATTGCAAATAAAATATGTAAATCATCCGGGAAATCTGCCATAATACATAAAACAATCATTATTATTGTAAGGAATGAGAGACATTTGTAGGTTATCCAAGTTACATGTAGTTATATGAGGTCAAAGTGGAGATCATTTTAATTTCAATGTCAAAAGAGGCTATTGGTTTGCTAATTAAAATTATCTCCACTTTGACCATATACCGTATAAGTGGTTATTTTCGTGAGGACTTAATTTTCGCTTTATTTGCGAACATTCTGAAGTCGCGAAAAATTGTTTTCCGCGAAATATAATTTATATGAGACTTTATACAGTAAATGATAAGCAATCGCGAAAAATTTGAGTCCCGCGAAAATAAAGTCCATCAATTTTGAAAGAAATCGCGAAATTTGCGTCCCGCGAAAATAACCACTTATACGGTGTAACTATCTTGGTACAGGGAGATAACCAACAAATGAAATACATGGTTGCTAAGTAGAATTACAAAAATAGCAGGTCTTTGTGAGATTAAAGAAATTTACCAAAACTAGAATAAGAAATTTTTGTAATTTTACTATCAACATAATCCTTATTACTGTTAGGAAATGAAAAAGATATGGTTGGCAAGTAGAATTCCAAAAAATAACAGGTCTTTTAGAGTTTCAGGAATTTAACAAAATTAAAATTAAAAGATTTTTCAGATTTGGCTTTAAAAATGATAACTATAACTGAAAAGAAAAGAAAAAGATATGGTTCCTGGGTAGAATTTCAAAATATAACAAGTCTTTGAGACTGATCTCAGTAAAATAAACATATATTCCCATCCGAATTGAGGACTATTGATAGGTTTGATTTCACTAATTTATTTCTATGATACCACACTCTGAACAATGTACCAATAAGTCACCAAGAGTTTGAATGGTAGTCACTTGTGTTATAAAATGGGAAGCATAGAGACAAAATGATTTTTCATAAATCGATAATAATTAAAATCCAGTGTTATTTTGTGAATAAAGGGCTACGCCAAGGGCAGCATGATATGACCGCAACTTGTCGAACACTGAAAATTGAACAAGTGTAATTCAAAATGAATGAGGACATAGTCAAGAGCTAGATACAGTAATTAAATGGACACAATATATAGCTTGACCCAGTAATTAGCTGCAGACAAACTAAGGAAAATAACAATTCCTTATAAATATCAGAAATGGTAAGAGGTATGTCAAACTGGTCAACATATTACTTAAAACTATATGATAAAAGGAATCTGAAGAAACAAACCCCATCAAAATCCACACTGCTGAAAGCTTGCAATGAGAGGAATCCAAAGAAAAAAAATTCCCATCAAAATCTGATGTAATATATAAAGATTTCACATATTTCAAAAAATTGCAATTTTGGCCCCTTTGACCCCTTATAGCTCAGAAGCGGTAAGAGCTACAGCATATCTGTTGACATACTATTGATAGCTTGCAATGAAATGAATCCAAAGAAAACAAGAGTTGTCAGAAGACAACATAGCTCGCCGATTAGAGTGACCCCAATGCACAATAAATTTGAAAGGTACCATCAGAAAACTCTCATAACAAGAAAGTCACATACCAAATATAAACACCCAACCACAAAAGAACTTAATTCTAGAAGCAAGATTCAAGTTTTTAAAAAAATGCACTCAGGGCAAGGTCAAGGGCTCACCAAACTAGGCGATTAGGGCGATAATGTCGCCCTGTTGGGCCTCAAGTCGCCGTAAGGTATTCTAAAAAGCGACTTTTAGTTGCCCTGTCAATATCATAAGTCTTAAATACGATAACGTAACCCTCAGTCCACTACGTTCACGGGAACGTAGTGGACTGAGGGTTACGTTATCATATCTACATAAGTCTCTGTGGAGTTTGGTATTAGCATTTCTATTTCTGTCTGTTTCCGGTAACAGGAAGTAAATTGGCAAGATCTGAAGATCATTCCGGCAAATCTGTTGACATTCTGCTGAAAGCCTACAATGAGAGGAATCTAAAGAAAATAAATCCCATTGAAATCAGATGAAAAATAAAAATTTAGGTAAACTGCATGTATGCAATTTTGGCCAGGTTGGCCCCTCATAGCTTGGAAAGGAAACAAGTTATCAAAAATCTGATCATGCAGCGCTGTATTAATTTATAGCAAAAAACTGCATCAAAATCGGACTAAAAACTAGAGGCTCCCAGGAGCCTGTTTCGCTCACCTGGCTTTCAGTTGCCACAATGAAGCTAACATTTTAAGTTATACAGTTGAACTTAAGTCTCTCAAACTTTGTTAGCTCAAACACCACCAATATCTTGAACTGTATTTAAAGTCTGATCTTGTTTTACTATATTTCTTTGTTGCGCTTTTTTGACAAAAATATACTTGCTTATGACCACTTTCAACACCAGTTTTGAAGTTGAGACATAATTTTGTAAATGGCGGTCAACAACAATTTTCAAAACCATATTTTTAAGTTACCATATCAATATTCATTTGGAAACCAAATTTCATTGAAATAGGAAAATGTTGGAATTTTCCTGCCTATTTGGCGGCCATTTTGAAAATGACGGTCAACAAACAATTTCAACACGACTTTTGAAGTCGCAACATCAATATCCTCTTGGACTCCAAATTTCATTGAAGTCAGACAATGTTGAATTTTCCC